>SNQJ01S0061683.1:29603-41740 GCA_010110895.2 Picea sitchensis | reverse complement strand
TGCGGGATTTGTTTAAAGTGGTTTGCACGGTTTGAAAACCGACCCACCATGTGTCATTACNAAATGGAGCCCTTTTTATTATAGCGCGAGGTCCTATGACCCATATGCCCAGGTGCCTAGGTGGTTAGGGGATGGCGTGCCCTTAACTGTCCTACGGTTTGCACCGTTGGTGCGGTTGCGCCCGGTGCTGGGTTTTCACGCTATTTATTGCGTGTGTGCCAGGTTCACACAAGGAGGGTGCAATTTGTAGATGCAGAGACAACAAGCTTGAAGGGGAAGACTTCCAGGAGGCCTAACTTCTTCGTTTTTCGACCGATTGAGGTGCCGAAAGAGCCCAGATAGGGGTTTTTGGACGCTCTGAAGCGATTGGAGCAGTCAGAGCAAAGTTATACTGAAGGGAAACCAAGCTAAAGCCATTTTTATGAAGAGAATATTTTGAGGAGGAGACACTGTCGGGCCATTTCTGGGAGCTCCAGACATCCATTTTGCATGCCATTTTCTTTGCAGGGTTCTAGAGATCTGGAAGAACATGACCAAATCAGTCATGTAGCCATTTGGAAATGCAGCGATGTACTTTTTAGCTTTTGAACAGAAATAAAGAAGCCTCCCCCACAGAGACAAAGGCCCAGAGACGTAGGCAAAGTTGTGCCGAACTCCGTTATCAATCTGCGTGTTATGGTTTGCTGTCTATTATTCCATTTCAGATCTTCATACATGTATATGGCTATCATAATTCCTCTTCTTTCCTCATTCTTTCACTACGTTTTCTCAAATGGTTAATTAACGCATGCAAAATTAAAACTCAACCATAAGTCATTAAAAGATCCTACAGATCAATGATGGGTGAGATATGCTCCTCCCTGGTAGAGATATAAACCAATATATCATCTAAGTAGACTATTACAAATGAATCTACAAATGGATGCAACACATCATTCATCAAACACATCAATGTTGTCTATGTATTAGATAAACCTAAAGGCATTATTGACCATTCATATAAACATTACTTTGTCTTGAAGGCGTTCTTCCAGGCATCTTATTATTTTACTCATACTTAGTAGTATCTTGATTTGAGATCCAACTTGGTCAAGTAATTGACATGTTGCAATTGATATAGCAAGTCATCAATATTTGTAAGAGAGTATGAATTCTCAAGGGTGATCTTATTCAAATATTTGTAGTTGATACACATTCTCCAAGTCCCATCCTTCTTGTGTACAATGATGATAGGAAAGACACAACATGAGGTGACTGGTTGAATTAGTCCTTGCTCCAATAGATTTTATAATTGTTTCTTCACTTCATATACTTCTAGGATGAATATTTATTCATCCCCTAGTGGATTCTCTCTTAAAAATATTAATACAAACTTCCTACTAGAAATGATTAGTTTATTGTCTTGGTTAGAACTTAGTAGAGACATCTTGGATTTACCTTTGTGTTCATTGATGATGAAGGACTTACCATCCTTGATCAAGTGGTACTAGTTCTCTCTCCTAATGAAGATTCCATCCCTCATGTATATGTAGGGGCTTCCAAACATTACACCACACACATCAAGTGGTACTACATCTACTTCCACTTCATCAATATAGTTTTCACTTATAACAATTTTCATCTTACACCACTTAGAGACCTTGATATTTGCATCCTTATTTACCCATCCTAGTGGATATATGTGAGGATGGTCATGAACTTCCAATCCAATATTTCTAATGAGATATTTTTCTATAAGGTTGTCCTAAAAATCTAGAATCAAATAAAGCATACATCTTTGTCTTATTGACCCGGACCTTAATATGGAATATTTTAGTCATCCCCTTGTCTTCCTTGTGATGGAGACTACTCGGATTCACCTCCTTTTTCATTATAGTGCAACTGATCTTTTCATATACATGTTCACTTCTCTCTACCTAATTGATTGAATCCATGGCTAGCATGTTCTTGTTCTTGGCATTCGAGTCTTGTGGTTCTTTGGATTTAGGTTTAAATTTAGCTTCCAACAATTATCTTCAATGTGGCCATCGATATTATGATGATTATAGTGGTTTTTTGGATCCTTTCCCTGATGTGCTATTACTGCTATCTTATTATCCCTTCCTTTCAAATTTTTCTTTCCCTCTTTCCGTCGAAAGCATCTCAATGGTATTTTTTCTTGGAACCACTTGGTTTCCCTTTATTTTTATACATATTCTCTAGATATTTTGCTTGCACACAAGCCTAATCAATTATCCTAGGTTTGAAGGCATCACTTTCCTCCTTAAATGATTGTGTTGCCCCCCAAATACTTGAGGAGTACATCCAGGTTCTTGGGAGATATACCCAACATAATGGCTCTTTCTCTAAACTGAATGTTGTATTCTTGCACACTCTACCTTGGATTCTACCAAAGGTAATGCCATTAGATCCATAGGTTCTATTCATACCTAATAGGGTAGATATGGGAATCAATGAGGATTTTAAACTCCTCCCACTTAGTTACTAAGGGACCATCCTCCAACCCAAATGTCTCCATGCAACTTTTCCAACAAGTTTTGGTATGGACCTCTAACTTTAGTTAGGAAAATGAAATATTTTTCTCTTCTCATATGTAATGGAAAATGAAATAAACTTATAAGTGTTGCAACATTGATTCAATTTAAAAACATAAATATCACCTTGGTAGGATTTGATGCTCACTTTTTCTTCCAATTCAAACAAAGATTGAGAAGAATTATGGAACTATAACTGTCTCTCTTTATTTGACTCTTTTTTTGGATCCTTTCCTAGGTCTTCATTATCTTCAGATTTCTCATCTAGGTCATCTTATGAGTTAGAGATACCAAACTCCTCGAAAGGTCCAAAATTATTCTCTAGAGTTGCCATGAGGCTGGCCATTTTGTGAGAGATGTTAGTGAAACCAACTGCTTGGGACAGAAGTTCCACCCAACCATAGATTGGCTGCTCCAAATCTCAATAGTCAGTCACCCCCAATTTGAGGCTAGTAATCCACAAAAGAGGGTGGTATCTCACTACCCACTTACAACTTAGAAAACACACAACCCACTGATATTCTCCTATAGCTATCCCGATTTTCCACCAGCTCTCTTCCTCTTGACCTGCTCAAACCCAAGGAATGTACCCCTTCATTGATATCAGTCCCTCGAGCATCCCATCCATTTATCAGGGTCTCTATAGCACATGTAGCTAGGAATATATCAGTTAGGAACTCAAGGGAACTTGTTGTTAGGAAAACTACCAACAAACACTAGAAAACACTCGTTGTTTTAGTGAAACTCACTCATGAGTCCACTGTTCAGGTCTAAAAACCTGACTCTTAATTATTTATCTCCACTTCACTCCAAGTATTCTCCAACATGCTCTATAATTTTCCCTTTATGGCTGCACCAACTACAAGCTCTCTTTCTTTCTCTCTACTTGATCCTCATGCACAAAAAATGAATGTGTAAAACTGTTCTCCCAACCCAAATTTTCCTCTCTTTTAGCTTGCTTTCTTGACTCACACACTTTCCAACCTGATTTTACTCAACCCCCACGTGCCCAATAACTTTGGGATGTGACCACTCACACCCACCCTCTTACATGTATTCAATGATTGGATTTGGGAACACTAAATCAGAAATCGGATATTTTTCTCTCATCTGAGTCGCTCGCTTCGCTTCGGAGGGAGGGAAAACACCTAGCCCTCTTTCATAGTATTTAAGATACGATGCATACACCTAACCGGTGGAACACACCCAGTCTACCCCGGCATAAGGGTTTGGTATCATCAGGCATAGTAATTGTATGTTGTTCCTGCCCACAAGCACAAATCCTCGGCACGAAAGATAATCCCAAAGTACTCCAAAGACTCACACATAGTAAATCAAGAAGGTGGTAAGACCCTTGCCGAGTCCCCCAACAACATAGAGCTTAGGAAGCTTGGACCAGAACCTTGCTAATACGACGATTTAGGATTACCTACTGCTTCAGACAGACGAAGAGCCTTTACCTTTTAGGACTTGCCACGAGTTGAGGAGTAGAGTAGGGCAGACGTTGAAGGCTCTCTTTGGTATCGGAAGTAGTAGCCTTGAAGGTTCATACACCAATAGAAAATTTAGGAAAATGGGTTGAATTAATGTACATGGGTAATTCTCCCTTGGATCCATCTTGGCCATTATCCTATACTCTCCCCTCTCTTGTGGATGAATTTAGCCTCCATCTTTTTCCATGTCTCCTTAGAAGTTGACATCTCATTTTATTATTAAAACATAGAAATGCAATTCACATATTACATCACTTGGTCGTAGCCACATATTATATCTACATTAAACATTAATTAAACTAGGGAATATAGTGGGGATGTTATATTCCCCCTCCCCTACAATTGTGCGCCATATTCAATGCACACCATGTCGATATACATGTTAGACAAATAGGATCGCAGAGAAATAAAATAAGACAAATGCATAAATAAAACACAGAAGATACACAATACAATAGAGAAAAAAATATACGTTGTTCACCCAGTGTGGGCTACATCCACCAGAGAAATTTCCAGGTCCTTCCTTTATTATTATCTAGAAAATGAAGGGATACAACCTACAACACACCCGCTGTAATTTCCTCTTCTTTCTCTCACAGTCTCCTCTCTCAGAATATAATATTTGCCATGATACATAATCACAATACAATTCCCTCATAAAAGAGAGTTTCCTTCTAGGGAGAAAAACCCTAACATAACTTCTACCGTCAGATCTGCGACCTTATAATGAACGGTCCAAATTTACTATGAAATTAAAATATACATTTTCCATGCAATTTCTCCTTTGGGGGCTTCACCCCTGAATCCCCATCGGGGAACGCTGTCCCTCGAACCCCCGTCGGGGACCTTCTTTCCATTGGACCCCCCAGTCCAAGAAATGAGCCCCCCATAACCCATATGGGGGGAAATCCCCCTCTGCAATTCACCCCCGTGGAGGGGTGTATAGTCTTCATGGGGTATAAACACGACTGAAAATAAAGACCTCTAAATCATGAATTTAATCAGGCTCCACAACCAACAATCTCCCACTTGGAGACTGATCACAACAAATCCACCGCTATTGTACTTGCTGGAATATGATCCACCTTGGACTTGGAAAATTTCTCATCTTCACCTTCATGCTTGAAGACCAATTGAAACTGAGCAGGAACTCAATTTCTCCCTGGTTACTCCCTTTGTTAACATGTATGCAGGATTTTGGCTAGTGTGTATATTTTTCAACTTCAAATGTCCATCTTCCAAGACAGATTGTATGAAATGGTACCTGATATGTATATGCTTAGTATTCAAATGGAAGGCTGAGTTCTTTGCAAGATGAATGCCACTTTTGCTGTCATAGTACAACTTGCTATTCTCTTGATTTTTTCCCAATTCTTCCATAAACCTCTGTAACCAAATCATCTCTTTACTAGCCTCTGTAGCAACAACATACTCTGCCTCTGTTGTTGAAAGTGAAACAACCTTTTATAGTTTCAAAATCCAACTTATTGTTGTTCCACCTACAGTAAAAACATACCCTATGGCGCTCCTCCTACTATCTTTATCACTTTCCATATTTGAATCAACATATCCATGTAGAACAATGTCTAAACCTTCAAAACATAATGCATGAGTAGCAGTACCTTTCAAATACATGAGAATCCACTTTGCTGCCTCCCAATGTTGTTTACATGGATTGTTCATATACCTACTCACAACTCCCACTTCATGTGCAATATATGGTCTTGTGCAAACCATCGTATACATCAAGCTGTCAACTGTTGATGAATAAGGGACCCTTGACATGTATTCTATCTCCTCCTGTGTCTTGGGACACACTTCTTTGGTTAATTTGAAATGGCTGGCCAAAGGTGTAGTAACTGGTTTTGCATTCTGCATTCTAAACCTCTCCAACACCTTCTCTATGTACTCACCCCGAGACAGTGTCAATTTGTGATTTTTCCTATCTCTTGTTATTCTCATACCAAGTATTTTATTTGCAGCACCCAAATCCTTCATCGCAAATGAATTAGCTAATTTATTCTTGAGCACATTTATATCCTTCATATTAGAACCCGCAACAAGCATGTCATCTACATACAATATCAATCTAATATAACTTCCATTTCCTCTTTCATGCCTTTCTCCCACTTCTTTTTAGTGTCTACCTGCATTGCCTCTTCATAACATTTTGGTTCAGTAGAATCAGTCAACAATAAATAATACAATGAAAGAGAGTATTGTTGAAGGGTTCTACTTAATCTAGTAGATCTTCTAAAAACACTTGTAGGAGTTTGAGGTACATGTTGCTTTTGTTGTAAATTTTGATTTTCTGGTACCTTTGGAATTTATTTTTCAGTGATCTCATCAAGCACTGTGTATTCTGGTTTTTATTTTTCCTGTTTCTTTCCCTGCAACTGATCTTTGTACATGACATTCTCATTGAATATGGCATATCTACTCCTAATGATTTTTTTATTTTCATAATCTCATAAGTGATAACCAAAATCATTAACACCGTATCCAATAAAGGTACACTTCTTGGATTTTTCCTCAAGCTTTGTTCTGTTTTCTTTATCAATATCGACAAATGCTTTGCAACCGAAAGTATTCAAAAAATAATAGTTTACTTTTTTACCTGTCCATGCCTCCTCTGGAATTCCACCATCCAAAGAGCTTGAAGGTCCAATTTTTATTAAGTAAACAACAATACCTACAACATCTTCCCATAAGTGTAAGGGAAAACCAACATGAAATCTTATACTCCTTGCATGCTCCATCATTGTCCTGCTCATCCTTTCTAACACACCATTTTCTTGTGGTGTTCCTGGAACTGCCTCCTCTCTACGAATCCCATGGTATGAAAAACAATCGTCAAAATCCTTGATACAATATTCACATCCATTGTCTGATCTAAGACACTTCAACCTTTTTCCTGTCTCATTCTCAACCAAAGCTTTCCATTTCTTAAAAGTATCAAAAACATCGTATTTTTGTCGAATGCAATAAACCCAAGTTTTTCTAGTTGCATCATCAATAAAAGTAACATAATAATGAGAGCCACCAAGAGATGATACCTAAGATGGTCCCCATACATCTGTATGCACAAGCTCTAAATTTTCACTCTTCTTTTCTTTTCTGACTCTGAGAAATTTGACTCTCTTTCGTTTTCCATAAACACAATGCTCATAAAAATCCAAATAAATTTGTTTAATATTTGGAAACAAATTTCTTTTGTGAAGTATCTGCATCCCCTTCTCACTCATATGTCCAATCCTATGATTCCACAGTGTTGTATCCACTCCTATAGAAGCTAGAGAGATAGAATAATAAATATTACCAGTACATAAATACAATGTACCTACCTTCTCTCCTTTTGCTATCACCAGTGATCCTTTGGTGTCCTTCCACGCCTTATCTGTAAATATAGATATAAAATCACCACTTTCCAACTGCCATGTTGAAATTTTATTTTTCCTTAGATCTGGAACATCTCTTACATCTTTCAACATCCATTGGTTTCCATTCCTTTTCTTTATTTTTACCTTTCCCATTCCAACAATTTTGCATGATGCATCATCACCCAAATGAACCCATCCAAAATCACCTTGAACATAATCTAGAAAATGTTTCCTATGGGGTGTGGCATGAAATGAAGCCCCTGAATCTACTACCGAAGACTCAAAAATATTATCTCCAGAAAGAATCAAAGCATCTTGTAACACATCACCTGTTGTCCATCTCTTTGATTCTTTGGAACTCTGTAGTCTTTCTTCAGATGTCCTTTCTTCCCACAATTCCAACACTCTATCTTTTCCAATCTAGATTTGGATATTCCCTTCCTATAATTCCCGTGGTTCCTTGAGCCCTTTCCTCTATCCTTTTGTCTTCCCATGTTCTCCATGTTTAACGCATTACCTGATGTCTCACCTCTGCTTTTCCATCACATTTCCTCGATAAGGATAACACCAACAACAACATCAAATTTTAAAGTGTTTGAACCATAGACAGAGTTACTTACAACCATGACCAAGTTGTTCTATCCTTCTGGCAATGATCACAAGATTAGAAGATCCCTGACCTCATAATCAAAGTCCACTTTTATATAACTTAGTTGATTAGTAATCGTATTAAATTCATTTAAATGATTTGCAGCAGACCCACCTTTTGACATACTCATATTAAATAATCTCTTCATTAGAAATACCTTATTGGGTGCCGAGGGTTTTTCGTAGAATTTAGTCAATGCGTCCATCAACTCCTTTGTTGTATTTTCTTTCAAAATATTGAAAGCCATCGACGCTGTCAGACTTAGTTGTATCATTCGTAGTGCCTTTCTGTCAAGAACCTCCCATTCTTCATCCTTTATGGCCGTCAAATTCTTTTCTATTCCACCCAATGGTAGGAATAAATCATTCTAATATAAATAATCTTCCATAGACATCTTCCATAACTGATAGTTTTGGCCATTAAATTTCTCGACCCTAAACTTTCCATCTTCCTCCATTTCTCCCACTCGAACCAGGAACCCTCTTTTCCTATGAGTTACCTTTTGCTATGATACCATTTGTTAGAAAAATAGGATCGCAGAGCAATAAAATAATATAAATGCAGAAATAAAACCAAGAAGATACACAATACAATAAAGACACAAATATACGTGGTTCACCCATTGTGGGCTATGCCCACCAGAGAAATTTCCAGGTCCTTCCTTTAATATTATCCATAAAATGAAGGGATACAACCTACAACACACCTGATGTAACTTCCTCTTCTTTATATCAAATTCTCCATTCTCATAATACAATATTCTCCATGATACAGAACCACAATAAAATTCCCTCATAAAAGAGGGTTTCCTTCTCGGGAAAAAAACCCTAACATAACTTCTACCATCAGAACTGTGACCTTATAATGAACGGTCTAGATTTATTGTGAAATTACAATATACATTTACAAGGAAAATTTTCCTTCATGGACCCACTTTCCCCCAGGCCCTCCAGCTGGGGGGATGATCCCCCCATACCCCGCTAGGGGGGTAAGCCCCCCCTACAACCCCCCCACATGGAGGGGTGTACAATATTCCAGGGTGTATAGTCTTCATGGGGTATAAACACGGTTGAAAACAAATACCTCTGAATCAAGAAGATAATCAGGCTCCACAACCAACAATACATATATGCAAATTTACATCACAATACTTAGAAAATAAAATTTTGGAAATTTACAAATCCAACTATAATATCCTATTCCTCTCAACTCGCTGACCTAAGGAATGCACCATTACTTTATCAGAGATAACCCAAGGTATGTACCATCTGTTTATCAATATCAACCCAAGGAATGAGCCACTATTTTATCAGGATCCCCAACATAGTTGGCTAGGAATCTGAGATGTGGTTTTGGAACTATAACTGCTCATAATGGAGTCTTGCATTTTGTTTTCTTCAAAATTGTCAACAATTTGTGGGCATTATTCCCGCATGTTTTTTTTCATTCTCCCATGTAGCATCTTCAGGACCATAGTAGGTCCATTGAACCTTTACCATCCCTATGGATTTGTTCCTGAGCATTCTTAATTTCTGCTCTAGTATGCGTACTGGTTCCACCCAGAAATCCCCTTCGTGCTCCACCTAGATCACATTCCAATAAATTATATGGTTAGAGTCAGACACATATTTATTTAATAGTGACACATGAAATACATTATGTACTCTCATGGATGTGGGCAATGCTAGCATGTATTCAACTAGCTCTATATTTTCTAATATTTCAAAATGCTCGCAATATCTTGTTGCCAACTTCGGGAAACTTCCTAATATTAATAAACGTCTCTTCGCCTTTACTTTTAAGAGCATGCGTTCTCCCACTTTAAAATATATGAACACTCTATTCTTTTTTGCATATATTTTTTACCTATACCGGGCAACTTTTAAATTCTGCTTAATCCTTTCCATCATCTCTTCCATTTCCTTTAACAAATCTGGCCCAACAACTGCTCTGTCTACTAGATTATCCAAACTCACATGTGTGTTACATTTTATGCCATACAATAATTCAAATGGACTCATTTTCAATGAGGCCTAATACCCATTATTGTAGTAAAATTCAACTAAATGAATATCATCTTCCCACTTTGATGGCTGATCCATCACATACATTCTAAGCATGTCCTTAATTATTTTGTTAGTCCTCTCTGTTCTCCCAATTTACTTTGGGTGATATGTTGTACTAAGATTTAGATTTGTCCCAAATCCCTTGGACAAACCTTTCTAAAAATTCGAAGTAAACTTTGGATCTTTGTTTGAAACTATTTCCTTAGGCACCCCATGTAGCCTGGCAACTTCTTTCATGTAAATTTCTGCAATATTTTCTACCTTGTGTGTAGTCTTCACTGAAATAAAATGCGTTTCCTTAATTAATTTATCCACCATCGCCAAGATGGAATCATGCTGCTTCATTGTTCTAGACAACTTCCAATTTCCATTATGGAATGGGTAATGGCTGTAGAATCCCTGCTAGATGCCTATGTTGATTCTTCACTTTATAATACTCTAGACATCTAGCTATGTAATTAGCCACTTCTTCATTCTTGGCCAAAAATATTGGCTTCTTACAACTGCAATTGTCTTTTGATATCATGGGTGCCCAACATATGACACAGTATCATTTTATTGAACATAACTGCATTTTTCATCTCACTAGAATTTGGCACGTATACGTTTCCTTTGTACATGAGGACTCCATATTCTTTCAACTCATAAGAATTAAATTTCTGCTGAAAATTACCTTGCTGTAATATTTGTTTTATGTTCACATACTGATCATATGAATTTGCAGCTTCAATAATTTTTTCTCTTAAATATATCCTATACATGCTAATGGCTGCAATATGCACTTCATGAGCTCTCCTACTGAGTGCATCAAGCACTTGATTCCCCTTTCCTTTTATATGATTAATCTCAAAGTCATACTCACTAAGATATTCCAACCATCTAATTTGTCTGGCATTTAGTGTTGGTTGTCCAAATAAATGATTCAAACCATAGTGGTATTTCCTTAGCTCGAATTCCTTACCCATGAGGTAATGTCTCCACATTTTCAATGCATGTATAATCGCTGCTAACTCTAGATCATAGGTAGCATAATTTCTTTCACGCTCTTTTAATTTTCTGAACTCATAACATACCACATGATCATTTTGACTAAAGACTCCACTGATCCATTCTGTGCATGAATCAATGCACACACAAAAATATTCATCTCGATCTGCAATCTTTAATATTGGTGCACTTGTCAATATTTCCTTCAACTGCTGAAAACTCTCTTCCCACTTGAAAGTCCATTCAAATTTCACTCCCTTCTTTTTTAAAGAAGTGATTGGACTTGCAATATTTGAAAAACCTTTTATGAATATTTGGGAATAACCAGAAAGACCCATGAATGATCTGACCTCTATCACATTTCTTAGTGCTGACCATCCTCTAATGGCCTCTATATTCTCATGATCGACTAGTGCTTTCCCCTCTACTAAAATTACATGCCCCAAGTAGTGAATCTTCTTTTGATAAAATATACACTTACTTAACTTAGATTACAATTTATGTTCTCTTAAAACTTGCAACACCATTCTTAAATTCTTCTCATGTTCCTCCTCTAACTTAGAGTAGAAAAGTATATCATCTAGGAACATAATCACAAACTTGTCCAGGTACTCCCTGAACACTCCGTTCATCAAACACATAAAAAAAACTAGGGAATTTGATAGTCAAAATGGCACTACCGTGAATTCATAATGTTGAAATTACTAAGACAACTGAGAGGGGGGGTGAATCAGTTGTTACTGTGCTTAAACAATTTTAATTCAATTAAACCATTTTTAATCTTTCTCCAAGTGACCATCAATATTATACTAGATATGGACAACATAAATAATGAGCATCACTCACACATAAGATATACACAGAGATAGATTTTCATGAGGAAACCCATAAAGGGAGAAAACCTCTTCTTCTTCGAAATGATAGACAGTCTTTTAAGTTCTGTACATCATCTATAATTGAGCACCAACTCAATGTGAGGCTACTACCTCTGTTGTACAAGCTCCAACTTGTTTGAGAGCACCAACTCT
>SNQJ01S0061683.1:8042-22253 GCA_010110895.2 Picea sitchensis | reverse complement strand
GAACCTATGAGGATAAAAATCCTCCCTAGCACCACCCTACCTCCCTGATTATAAATAAATGATTAAATAACCAACAACACAGATAAATCGATTCTTACCACTTCTTCTCTGTTCTGTAAATCTGGTCTGCTTCTGGTTGTTCTACAATTCTGCTTTGCTTCAAGATGTTTTGCAATTTTTCTCTTGCTTGTCTATTCCTCATCTGTTACTCATCTCTGAGTTTTATCTCACACTGCACATACTGTCGGTCTCACACTACGCATATTGTAATTTTCTCTTTCTTACATTTCAACTCATTTTTCATTCAGAACGACCAACCTTGCACAATCGTCTCATATCTTTTTTTATTCACACACACCTCAGCAACTGAATCACCAACCGATCAAGAATCATGAATCAATTTTGCTAACTAAATCGTAACTGATCAATTAACTATGAGGTGAAACAGTAGCCCTCCAATCATATTCGAATTTACCGGCACCGTTGGATTACAAGAAACAAAATGTCTTTCACATTTCGTATTTCGACAATTCACAATTTCTCATGTCGCGAATTCCTGTAGCGAAGCATCTCGAATCTCCAAGTTGCGATCCCCGAAATGGATCCAGATCAACGGTCCAAACAACTTCATAATTTGATCCCTTCTTTTCGTAATCGAACGACTGATGGGATTTCAACATTTTTCCCTTCGAGTCTTCGAGACTCACAATAGTCCCTTTCGACATTTTGCGATTTCACATGTCACAAATTCCTGAAACTCCATGGTGCGATCCCCGAAACTCCATGTCACAATTTCGCATTTCGACATTTTACGATTTTGGCAATTCTTGTGATGAGATATCTTGATGCTCCATGTCGCAATCCCCGAAACTCTGAAACTCCATGTCGCGATCCCTGAAAATCCATGTCACAATTTCGCATTTCGGCATTTCACGATTTTTGTGGTGAAGTGTTTCGACACTCCAATTCCCGGTAACCGAAACCTACAGCAAAATGTGTTTTTCGCATTTTGGCATTTCAGCAGTTCGACATTCCTGTGGTGAAGTGTTTCGACACTCCAACTCCCGGTATCTGGAACTCCGAAATGGAGTTATTTCCCGGTCTGCGAAACTCTTTGTTGATGTGCCTGTTTTGGGATTTCAGCGTTTCACATTTCGCGACTTCGGGACTCCTGTGATGAAGAATCTCGACTCTTGACACCTCCAACTCCCGGTATCTGGAACTCCGAAATGGAGTTATTTCCCGGTCTGTGAAAATCTTTGTTGATGTGTCTGTTTCGAGATTTCGGCGTTGTGCATTTAGCGACTTCGGGACTCCTGTGATGAAGAGTTTCGACTCTTGACTCCTTCAACTCCCGGTATCCGAAACTCCGATTTCCCGGTCTGTGAAAATCTGAAATGAAGTCTTTGACATGCTCTGATCTATCCCATTTCGGGATTTTCTGCCGTGAGTTGCTTCCTTGACTCCTGGAGTTTACGGTTCTAATCTTGCCATGCGATCATCATTGCGCTGCTGGTCTTGCCACTTTCTCTTTTTCATGATCGTCGGGCTGAGCTTGCCATCAATGAAAAACAAATACTCTACCTTCTGTCTGCCCGTAATAAATATGCCAACACATAATATCCATATATTTTCTTGAATGCTGTCTTGCTGATGTATTCTTACTTTATCCTCACTTGATAATAGCTTGATCTCAAGTGAATCTTGGAAAAGTTTCTTTCACTTTGCAGCTGATCAAACAAATCATTAATTCTTGGCAAATGGTATTTTTTCTTTATAGTGGCCTTATTCAACTATCTAAAATCAATAGACAGCCTTAAGGTTCCATCTTTCTTCTTCAAAAAAAGAATTGGGGCTCCCCAAGGTGAGACACTTAGGATTATATGCACCTTTTTTTAAATCTCTTCAAGTTGCATATGCAACTCTTTCAATTATGGTGTGCCCATTTTGTAAGGTGTTTTGGAAACTGTGGAAACTCTTAGCACCAAATCAATAGAGAAATCAATGTCTCTCTTTGGTGGAAATCCTAGGATCTCCCTAAATACCTCTTTAAAGTCCCTTAATGCCAAATGGTCTTCAATGATTTCCACTTTATCTTTGGCTGCCTCTTCCATATGGGCTGAAAAAATCTGATATCCCTTCCTAAAACTTCTTTTCATTTATATAGTTGAAATCTCTCTAATAGCTAAAGCTCTTGGAATGCCTTGAACCTTTCCTTGCTTCCATTGTTCATCAAAGAATGTGATTTTCTTGTTGTAATAGTCTAGGACAACATGGTGTTTTTCCAACCAATCTATTCTAATTAGACAATCATATGAACCCAATGGTATGGTGTTTACATCTAACTTTGTGTTGAGTCCATTCATGTCTATTGTATAATATTTAACCAACTCATTAATCTTTCTCTTAGTTCCTATGGATAATTGAACTAACCAAGATTTATTATGCTTACTCCTTTGAAAGTGAATTATTTCAACAATATTAGAGTTTATGTAACTATGGGTAGCTCCAAAATCAATTAAAATTTCTAATATTTCAACAATATTAGAGTTTATGTAAATATGGTTAGCTCCAAAACCAATTAAAATTGCTACATGCTGGTTATCGATCTTACCTTCCACTTCAATCATGGGAGATTGATATTATGATTGTTTTTTTTCCAAGGCTACATAAATCCTTGGCATGCTTCCTCCCATGTCTTCCACTATTTCAACCTCCTGAATATTGTGAACATTCCTCATTCTTTCACCTTTGTGAGGGCATTTCTTATATAAGTGATTTCCTTCACATCCCCAACATTGTATAGGTTGTTGCCTTGGAATTTTCCCAAATGAATCTGTAGTCTTGTGCTCATTTTGGGCCGACCGACCTTGTTGATTTGCTTGGGTGTTGTTCTTAAAAAATGGTGGCTTAAAACCTTTTTTTCTTTGATCCTTTTTCCTCTTCATCTTGTCATTCCAATCGTTTTGGAAAATTATCCTTCCTCTTCTTTGCTCATAAATATTCCTTGTTCTCCTTATGGCTTCCTCCAAAGTTTTGGGGTTATCATATTGTATCTTGTCACTATAGAAGGACGGTAACCCAATTAGGAACCTTTGGATTTTTACCTTCTCATCTTTTATGAAGTCAACATAATTTAACAATTCAAAGAACCTCTTTTCATATTCATCCATTGTCATGCTTCCCAACTTGAGTTCAAAGAAATATTTCATCTTTCTTTCATAGTAGTGCTCGAACAATATTTCTCCTGGAAGTATCCTTTGAACTACCTCCATGAGATCATTTTCTCATCAAGGTTCTTGGCTTGATTAAACTAATCCCACCACATAGATTCCTTTCCTTTCAAGTGGTAGGTTTCAATTTTAGCGTCTACATATAAGGGATAATCATGCATATAGAAATATTTCTTCATTTCTAACAACTAAGCCTCGACCTATTCTCCTTTCCTATGCTCACCATTAAAATTTGGTGGCTTGATCTTCCTAAGATCACCTTGCAAGATGTTTGTCTTAGGCCTTTTCCTTTCCCTACAGACAAAATATACACTTGGGATGCTCCCTGGATATGAACTTGCATGATTATTTCTTGTGGATTTATTTGGAGAATGATGGTGCCTACTCATGCTTCTTGACTTCCTATCATTTCCATGATCATCCTTTTTTTTTGAGATCTAGATGATGACACTTTATAGCACTAGCTACTTTCTTGGTGTCAGAGTCTTTGTTGAATTTATCATGTAACACATTTTATCTATGAATTATCTCTTCTCGAGCCTTCATAATCCTTTCATTATAAGCTCTAAATGCAGACTTCTCATAGTTACATGCTTCTACCTGTCTCTTCTTCCATTTGACTCTGTCTTAGTATTAACTATGCTAACATGAAAACATATGATCACTTCCTCATGGATGTGGGATCCCTGAGCATCTTATATAACTATAGTCCTCATATAATAACCATTTTTTTTTTCTTGCACCTCTAATTCTGCAAGAAATGTGCATGTAATAATTATCATTAGAACATGCATAACATAAAACATTTCATCAATTAGAATACATGTTATTATTTATCCCAAGTTATGAAAGAAACAATGCACCAAATCAAAATATAATCCCTTATATGCATTCCTCTCTGAAACAAATTTCCATTGGCTATACTCATGGCTCATTCCGATTCATGAGCAAAAAGTTACACCATCCATATGTTGCAATTTTCCACTCATTTACCGCTACAAAAATATCTTTATTAATTTATGGAAATATTTACCACCCCTTTCAAAATTAAGGTTTGATGGATGTCTTCTACTCAATACCTTTCCAATGACTATTCGCTTGCTCAAATCCAAGCTTTGAGCTGAAAGTTACGGTATGGAGAAGTTTAAGATGTTTTTCCTAATTTATCCTTATATGCCACATGTGACTTGTTTTTATTTCTGCACATTTTTCCATACCCAGATCCCAAATCTGTCTCCATGTCTATTTTCTATGGTTCATAATATTTCCATAGACTACTCCTTTGCCCCAAATGAACTTTTGAGCATGGAGTTATGCCGTTTGAAAGTAAATTGGTGCCAAAATTTTACCCTTACTATTTTGGCTGTAACTTTCCAATACAAGCTCTGTTTTGTAAACAATTTAGCTCATTGGATAACTCTCTATGAATTCCTTTATTTGAGCCAAAAAAGTATATTAGGGCCTCAAAATCACCCTGAAAGTTAATGACATTAAAAAATCTGAAAATTTTGAAAAAATTCATATAAAATTGACTGTTTTACTATGTTAATAACCCTTAAATTTTAGCCGTTGATCTCAAAATCAGGTTCAATTTGAGCCATTGATCCATGCTCCATCAACCATCGATGATTGATATTCTCCATTGGGCATGCACATAATTTTTTCCCAAACAACCGACCTGACGGTCGAGCGTCAGCCCATTCCTCCAAAAACTGATTTGCACACAACTCTAAACCAGTTGACCCAACCATCAACCATCGATGATTTTAATTGGAGAAAAAAATCCTCTCCAATTCGGCCGACGCCCAACCATCGCCCCATCGACCATCGACAGTCCCTAATGAATATTGAAAACACTTCCCCAATTCATCTGACCCAAATAATGATCGTCAACCACTTTTCAGATGACATGGAAACTGCTGATGTGGCATGACATGTGTAAATTGATGTGGCATGAAATGCCATCCTGAGGTTTCAACTTGGTTGGCGTGGAACGAAAAGTGGATGCTGACGTTGTATGACACGTCATCACCCTTTTTCCTTCATCGACCATCAACCGTTTCTCTTGGATGACCCAAATCCCCCAACTGAATTGGATGATGCCCGAACATCAACCCATTGGCCCATTGACGATCCATCTTTCTTGATTCAAAACACTTCTTCGAATCCGACTAACACCTGACCGTTGGCCCATTGATTATTAGCGATTTCCATTAGCGATTGAATTTTTTTTTCCGAATATGATCGATGCTCGACCATTGGGCATCGGTCGTCGAAGATATCTTTTGGCCGAACCAAACTCTTCACCATTTTAGCTGACTTGACTATCAACCATTGAAAATTTCTCTTGAAAAATTTCCACACTTAGAAAAATTTCGACCAAAATCCCAGATGAATCTAAGTCATTAATCTATTAGTGAAGATGAATTTGGTCATCAATTCTGTTACATCCTTCTAATAGCTGAAATGAATACAAACGATCAATCTGAGCCATTTTCCCAACCACTGAAAATGAATCCTGGTTGTTTATTTATTCAACCTTCCAAACGACCAAAAGTTTACAAATTTTGAAATTTATCAGAGTGAATCTTGACCATTGATCTCGATTCTTGAACTTCTGCCCAACACTATAGGAGACCATTAAAATGCGAATTTTGACCTTTCTAAGTTGAATTCCTCTTTCCAACTCACTGATTTACTTCATTAAATTTCTTAAACATATCTATGTCACTCAAACTCAAATTTTACCCATGAATTTGGAAATTCCACTCTAATTTTTCTCTATTTTCCCCTAAATTCGTCACAGACAAATCTGTAACAACGCAGTTTTATCAAATTCACACTGGTTCAAGCCCATACAAGCCTGGTGTTTGAACCAGACACTTTGATACCATAATTTAATGTCCCCTAGCCCAACCGAGGGACATTATAGTGTGAAAAAACTTACAAAAATGAAATTTATGCTATCTAAATAAATTATTGTAGCTTCCAGCTACGATTTACATACTGATTTAACTGTTGTTTATTAAAATTAATTACATGCATCTACAACACTCTAAATTAGACATGAAATGAAACTAAGCAACTCAATACAACAACATATAAATCATTATCAAATACACAGAGTTAATTCACAACATTTTAACTCATAAATACAAGACATAAAACAAATCAAACACTTATATTTTAAAACTGTTGTGCAACTAGCTAGTTGGGATAGACGTTCCACCCAACCATACATTGCATTTTCCAAATCTCAATATCTAGTCACCCCCGAGATGAGGCTAGTAATCCACAAAAGAGGGTGGTCTCTCAATGTCCACTCACAGCTTATGAAACTCATAATCCACTAGTATTCTCCTACAACTATCTTTATTTTCCACTTTCTCTCTTCTTCTTGACCTTCCCAACCAAAGGAATGTACCCCTTCACTGATCTCATTCCCTCGGGTGTCCCATTCATTTATTAGGGTATCTCTAGCATATGTTTCTAGGAATATCTTAGTTGGGAACTCAAGGGAGCTTGTTTCCAGGAAAACTACCCGCAAACACTTGTTGTTTTAGTGCAACTCACTCAGGGTTCCACTCTTCAGGTTTGATGACCCGAATCTTCAGTCCTTAGCTCCAATTCGCTCCAAATATGCTCCAATATGCTCTATAATTCTCCTTTCATGGTTGCACCATCTCCAAGCTCTCTTTCTTGCTCTTTGCTTGCTCCTTATACATAAATTTGAATGTGTAAAATTGTTGTCCCAACCGATACAAATTTCCTCTCCTTTGGCTTGCTTGCTTGAATCACACACTTCCCCAATCTGATTTTACTCAGTCCTCATGTGCCCAATAAATTTGGAATTTGAACACTCACACCCACCCTCTTACATGTATTCAATGATTGGATTTGGGGACACTCAATCAGAAATCAAAAGGCTCATACACCAATAATTTTTTTAGGAAAATGGGTTGAATTAATATACATGGGTAATTCCCCCCCAGAATCCTCTTGGCCATTATCCTAGACTCTCCCCTTTCTTGTGGATTAATTCAACCCCCATCTTTGTCCATTTCCCCTTAGCAGTTGGCATCTCATTTTATTATTAAAACATAGAAATACAATTCGCATATTACATTGCTTGGCCATAGCCACATATTATATCTACATTAAGCATTAATTATACTAGGGATTATAGTGGGGATATTACATGCATGATAAGGTTCATATTCACCAATTGTTATGGGATAATTTTCCAATTGTAAATTTTGTGGACTATAACCTAAAAAATGTTGATCCATTCCTACAACATGAGTTCAACCATATACAAATTTGAAGACATTGCAGGATGGTACTGAAGATGTAATTCTGAAACCTTGTGCTTGAAAATTGTTCCAGTTAGGTATCTTGACACTAGTTGATGTTCCAAATTCTGGTCATACTCCTATCATCTCGATAATTATTAGTGATTACCATTAGCGATTGAAAACATTTTTCTGAATATGATCGACGCTGAATATGATCGATGCTCGACCATTGTGTTAAAAAAGTGTGTTGATTCTATATTGACTATCGTAGTGATGAAGGTTCCTCATTCAATGAATCTCTTGATGCTAAAAGGATCCATAATTCCTGCATTTGGTGTGAATTATATTGATTAATAATGGGATGAAATTCTAGTGAATTTGAGAAAACTGTGTTGTTACAGATTTGTCTATGACGAATTTAGGGGAAAATAGAGAAAAATTAGAGTGGAATTTCCAAATTCATGGGTAAAATTTGAGTTTGAGTGACATAGATATGTTTAAGAAATTTAATGAAGTAAATCAGTGAGTTGGAGAGAGGAATTCAACTTAGAAAGGTCAAAATTTGCATTTTAATGGTCTCCTATAGTGTTGGGAAGAAGTTCAGGAATCAAGATCAATGGTCAAGATTCACTCTGATAAATTTCAAAATTTGTAAGGTTTTGGTCGTTTGGAAGGTTGAATAAATAAACAATGAGGATTCATTTTCAGTGGTTGGGAAAATGGCTCAGATTGATCGTTTGTATTCATTTCAGCTATTAGGAGGATGTAACAAAATTAATGACCAAATTCATTTTCACTAATAGATCAATGACTTAGATTCATTGGGGATTTTGGTCGAAATTTTTCTAAGTGTGGAAATTTGTCAAGAGAAATTTTCAATCGTTGATAGTCAAGTCAGCTAAAATGGCGAAGAGTTTGGTTCAGCCAAAATATATCTTCGACGACCGATGCCCAATGGTCGAGCGTCGATCATATTCAGAAAAATGTTTTCAATCGCTAATGGTAATCACTAATAATGAGGATGAAGGTTCCTCATTCATTTATTAGGGTATCTCTATCATATGTATATAGGAATATCTTAGTTGGGAACTCAAGGGAGCTTGCTTCCAGGAAAACTACCCGCAAACACTTGTTGTTTTAGTGCAACTCACTCAGGGTTCCACTCTTCAGGTCCGATGACCCAAATCTTCAGTCCTTAGCTCCAATTCGATCCAAATATGCTCCAGTATGCTCTATAATTCTCCTTTCATGGTTGCACCATCTCCAAGCTCTCTTTCTTGCTCTCTACTTGCTCCTTATACATAAATTTGAATGGGTAAAATTGTTGTCCCAATCGATACAAATTTCCTCTCCTTTGGATTGCTTGCTTGAATCACACACTTCCCCAATCTAATTTTACTCAGTCTGCATGTTCCCAATAAATTTGGAATGTGACCACTCACACCCACCCTCTTACATGTATTCAATGATTGGATTTGGGAACACTCAATAAAAAATTAGAAGTCTCATACACCAATAAAATTTTTAGGAAAATGGGTTGAATTAATATACATGGGTAATTCCCCCTTGGAATCCTCTTGGCCATTATCCTAGACTCTCCCCCTTCTTGTGGATTAATTCAACCCCCATCTTTGTCCATTTCCCCTTAGCAGTTGGCATCTCATTTTATTATTAAAACATAGAAACACAATTCACATATTACATCGCTTGGCCATAGCCACATATTATATCTACATTAAGCATTAATTATACTAGGGATTATAGTGGGGATATTACATGCATGATAAGGTTCATATTCACCAATTGTTATGGGATAATGTTCCAATTGTAAATTTTGTGGACTATAACCTAAAAAATGTTGATCAATTCCTACATCATGAGTTCAACCATATACAGATTTGAAGACATTACATGATGGTACTCAAGATGTAATTCTAAAACCTTGTGCTTGAAAATTGTTCCAGTTAGGTATCTTGACACTAGTTGATGTTCCAAATTCTGGTCATACTCCTATCATCTCCTTCTATGTCCTTTAGAGTATAATTCACTATGGATTTTTGTGGCTAGATAAGCCTTATTCTTTAGATCTATATTTTATGCATATAAATTCAAGATTACCTAGGGTAGGAGAAGATGCGGGAAATGTGATTTTAGTGAAGGACATTAGTGCATAAGAGATTTATAATAGGTATGGAACTTGTCACAATTCTCATGTTGTTTTTTTTATTTTCTATTAATAATAGATTTGTTGGCATTGCCACTCAATTATTCGCTTGTAAACTAGTTAGAAAGAGAAAAACAGATGAGTTCTAAATTGGAGTTATTCATGCAACAAAAAGGTGCACATAAAGTATAAATATATCCTAGGCCAGGTACTTCCTTAACCAATTCATCATAGATTGTTTATAATCCCATGATTCAACTAAATATTTCCATTACCTTTGGGTTATTCTACTCTTGGCTATGATATTATAGAAAACACCAAAGGCAAGTCATTTGACATCGAAGTGACAAAGACATTCCTTGCATTGAGGTTCACATTTGGTAGTTTTCAAAGGATTAGGCCTATCGAGTAGAGATAAATGAGGCCTTTTAGTAGTGGTACACTCTCATGATATAGGAGACAAAGGAATCCTTCAATATTCCTCACCATCTTGTAGATACATATGATGATTTTATTATTTTTGAAGTTTAAATGCATAATTTGTTCTTGTTTCTTGCACAGATCCATAAGCGACCACAAACATATTTCCATACCAAATCACTGAAGAGGATATTCAATTAGCTATAGTAGAATGGCTAGAGAAGCTACACATGAGACAAGATTTTGAGGTTGAAATCGCTCAAGTTAAGGAGCCCAGAACAAAGAAGAAGAAAGATAAAGGTAAAGGAGCAACATTGTTAGTGCTACATCATAGAGAAATACTACATTACTTTGATATTTCCCATGTCTTAGCTAACATAAAAGATAAAGAGAGAAGGAATAAGAGGACCACTAGTGCAAAGAAGAGTAAGAATCTACAAAGGAGATAGGTTTAGTTTGAAATAAGAGAACCACAATAATTACTGGAATGAATCCTCCACACATGGTATGCCCAGATCTTGCCACAATATCTTAGAAGTAGATAGAATCCCTCAAGGAAAGAGGAGTTAGAACACATCCCCAAACTATTTCAACACCACAAGAGACATTGCTTGCATCTAGAAAAAAAAATGATACTAGTTAAAAAAAAGTTGTTGAAGTCAAATACTATAGAGATACCCAAGGAATGAGAAGTATGTGAAGTAGATATGGTTTTGAAGTAGAATAATATGTCATGTAGATATCCATGAAGTCCCCTCTACCTAGAAAAGTAAAAAAGATAATTGATAGTTTGGATTCCAAACTAGAATTTCATCCCATTATTCATCAATATAATTCACACCAAATGCAAGAATTAAGGATCCTTTTAGCATCAAGAGATTCATTGAATGACGAACCTTCATCACTACGATAGTCAATATAGAATCAACACACTTTTTTATTACAAAGCCTTGGACATAGATTGCGCCAAGGGTCAAGGGTCACCAAAATAATCATAGAACTTAACCTCTTGGCCCTTTTCATGCAGAAGACCCCAACCATAAGAGAGATCTCTTAGAAACTCACTAAGGCTAAGTTGGACCTATCCACCATCCCTTCAATTGATCTTCAATGTTCTCTGGTACATTGGCATGATGCTGAAGGATTTGGATGATTGGAACTAAGACCTCGGTAGTGTATATAAGATCCTGATGCACAAACATGCATAGGGGGTAGTAGGAAAATAAAATTAGTAGTCGAAGTAGATGGATTGTATGTTGAAGTTGTGGCAGGCTCTTTGAAACTTACTCCCCCTTCCACTACAAAGGAAAAAGTCACCAAAATTAAACAATCATATTACACTCTACACATGAGGAATAAGGAATTGGAGGAAGACCTTCATAAAGTGTTGACCCAAGGGTATAATGAATTAGAGAGGAAATTGAATGACACTAAGGATATATTTCAAATAGTAAATAATGTCACAACCAATATTTTAAGCTCAATAGATTCCCGTTTTCAGTTATGGAGTACTTCAGATTCAAGAAAAATAAAATAACATTAAGACCGTGGAAACTCAGGTGACTGAGAAGAAGATAAGTTTGAAAGATCTAATAGTCAATGCATGGACAACTACTATGTAAGAAATGACATATTTGTCAAAATACAATTGATCAGAATAATTTATGATGAGCAATAACAATTAACTAGAAAAGTGACACATCTCTAGGAAGTTTTTTAGAGGAAGTATATAGAATTACTTGAGTCCCATAATATTGCAATAAAAGAAATTTAGATAATTGAGAAGTTGAAGCCCCCACTATGAAAGTCACTCATGAGGAAGTTTCAAAATACGATCAACTTGTTCAAAACATTGAATATTTTTGTACAACAATGATAAGATATTTAATGACTTGCAGAAGAAGATGAAGTGGGAGCTTCCATCTTTCAACCCTATTTTTTAGGATTAATCTTAGGTGTCTCGAGGATGAGATAATATTTTGTGTTGGGGACTTTTTGGTTCCCTATTTTACAATTTTAAAACTTTTTCACACCATTAGAGTTTGCATGTCTTGTTTTCTAGTTGCATGCTACATTGGTGAACAACGCATAGGTTGTTTGTGCACCACATGTAGGGTTGTTAGTGTGCCTTCCAAGAAATGAATTTTGCAACAATTGTGCTACCTTGTAACCAACCTTAGATGTGCATATAGGTGTATAGAGAGAAGAGTTGGGGTTGCTACTTTTTGTTATTGGTTGTTGTTACTAAGTGCTAGTCGAGCGTTGTCAAGGCTAACTATTATTGTTGTTGTAGATAATGAGTGATAAGGAGAATTGTATATAATGCCTCTCTTGTAATGAAATGGAATGGATTATGTATTGGTTCCCCTTGATATTTTTTAGCCTCGTGATTTATGTTTCATGTTTTTTCTATGCATTGTCTTATCTAGATGGTGAATTATATGAGGGTTTATTGCATGTTTGGTTTCTTTAAAAATTAAATTTGTCTCTATAATGTTCACTAGTGTCTCAAGTGAGACCTTATCTTCTATATGGTATTGAAAATGATGACACTAGTGGACTTTATTGTTGACCCATGTGCTAAACCTTTGGTCAAATGTTTCAGTGCCAATAACATTCTCTTGCATTTCACTTTCACTTTAAATCATCATCAACATAGAAATTATCATCCTATACATATTGATCTATATAAATCAACAATTGTTTAGGATAAGTCTATGTTCATAAATGTAAGCAAAACAAATCATTATATCTCATCCGATATCTCAAATAAATGCATATCAACACATTTATAAGGAAAATATTATAATTATTTTTGTAGCAATTTACTCAAGGTCAATTCACATAATATTTATACTATTAAATTTACTATCACCACCAAATATTTACTTAATGAACTTGTGACATTTTCATGGGATATTAAAGAATATCCCCAATTTCACTAGATATTGATAAATACCTCCCAAAATCCTTTTGTTGAACCCCCTCCCAATACATCTTTCCAATAATAAAAAACGCTTATTTTTACTAGATACCCTTTTTTATATCCTCAATACCTATAAACCCCTTGAGACCTGCATCCCCCCTAAAAACCCACATCCTTTTCATCTCCCCAATGCCTACAATATACACATCCTTTTCATCTCCCTAATGCCTACAATATATTGAGTGGATTTTTCACTATTTAAAATCCCCATTTATGAATGAGCCTGATAAGATATTGGTCATCAAAGTGGAGTGATAAGATATTGGTCATCAAAGTGAAGCCCCATTTACTATCACAAATAAATTTAAAGTGTAATTGTGGTGCCATAAAGAGATAAAGAATAAGAGAACATTATGTTATTATAAAAGGTCATTAACTCCAATGTAAAAGATGTAACCATATTTCCATAGTGAAAGGACTTTGGACAATTCCTAAAAGAATGTGGGATAAAATAATTTGTTATCTTTGTAATATTAAGAAACTGAAAAATAACACAAATTTTCTCTTAAAATACTTGTTTTATGTTTACTTTAAATTTCAATTTCAAAATATTTGTAACCCTAAGAAAATTCGTAATATGTTTAACTCATAACAATTAAAAAAAAAATAAAAAAAAAAATATAAAAAAAAAAACAATTAATTTCTCATATTTTATCAAATTAATAGTGTTAAAACTTGTAACTTAATCATGGACACTCTACATCATAGTATCATTCAAAAGGTTAATCCAGAAACCCTAAAACTTCCTAGAGTAGATCTATACTCCAAATTTTCAACAAAAAAATTCCATAAATAATGGGACCAATTCGCATTCAGGAAATGCAAAATCAATCGTCGTCAGATTCATGCTCAGGCAAAAATATTTCTCCTAAATCGTGACTCCTTCAAAGTTAAGATAATAAAAAAAACGCAGCTGCTATATTCCAGCGATGATTTTTGTCATATTATTCAAATCTTCTGCCATAAAAAAAAGTTGTGACTCCTTCACAGTTAAGAAAATAAAAAAACGCAGCTGCTATATTCCAGCGATGATTTCTGTCATATCACTCAAATCTTCTGCCATGAAAAAGTCGTGGAATATGCTGTACGTTCAATGTGCATGTGACGTTTTAA
>SNQJ01S0061682.1:13591-25370 GCA_010110895.2 Picea sitchensis | reverse complement strand
CCGAGTCTGAGAAATATGACTCTCTTTTGTTTTCCCTAAATACGGTGCTCACAGAAATCCAAATCAATTTTTTTAAGATCTGGTAACAAATTTTTTTTATGAAGTATCTGCATCCCCTTCTCACTCATGTGTCCAAGCCTATGATTCCAAAGTGTTGTATCCACTCATGTAGAATCTAAAGAGATAGAAGAGTCAATATTACCAATACATAAATACATTGTACCTACCTTCTCTCCTTTTGTTATCACCAGTGATCCTTTGGTGACCTTCGATGCCTTATCTGTAAATATGGATATACATCCTTCACTTTCCAACTTCCCAGTTGAAATTACATTTTTCCTTAGATCTGGAACATGTCTTACCTCTTTCAACAACCATTGGTTTCCATTCTTTTTCCTTATTTGTACATTTCCCATTCCAATAGTTTTGCATGGTGCATCATCACCCAAATGAACTGTCCAAAATCACCTTGAACATAATCTAGAAAATGTTTCCTATGGGGTGTGGCATGAAATAAATCCCTTGAATATACTACCCAAGACTCATAAATATTATCTACTAAAAGAATCAAAGCATCTTGTAACACACCACCTGTTACATTTGCTCCATGATTTTTCTTCTACTATCCATCTCCTTGTTTCTTTGGAGCTCTGCAGTCTTTCTTCAGATGTCCTTTTTTCCCACAATTCCAATACTCTATCTTTCCCAGACTAGATTTGGATCTCCCCTTCCTAGAATTCTCGTGGTTCCCTGAGCCCTTTCCTTTATCCTTTTGTCTTCCCATATTCTCCATGTTTAACGCATTACTTGATGTCTCACCTGTGCTTTTTCGTCGCATTTCCTCGCCAAGGATAACACCAACAACATCATCAAATTTTAGAGTGTTTGAACCAGAGATAGAGTTACTTACAGCCATGACCAAGCCATTCCATCTTTCTGGCAATGAGCACAGGATTAGAAGAGCCATGACCTCATCATCATAGTCCACTTGTACATAACTTAGATAAATAGTAACCGTATTAAATTCATTTAAATGATCTGCAACAAACCCACCTTCTCACATCTACATATTAAATAATCTCTTCATTAAAAATACCTTATTGGACGTTGAGGGTTTTTCATACAGTTTAGCCAATGCATGCATATGATCCTTCATTGTCTTTTCTTTTGAAATATTGAAATCCACCAATGTTGTGAGGCTCAGTCGTATCATTCCTAGTGCCTTTCTGTCAAGAACCTCCCATTCTTCATCCTTCATGGTCGTTGGCTTCTTTTTTATTCTGCCCAATGGTAGGAATAGATCCTTCTAATATAAATAATCTTCCATCTGCATCTTCCATAATTGGTAGTTTCGCCCGTTAAATTTCTCGACCCTAAACTTTCCATCTTCCGCCATTTCTCCCACTCGAACCAGGAACCCTCTTTTCCTGCGAGTTACCTTTCTCTCTGATACCAATTGTTAGAAGAATAGGATCGTTGAACAATAAAATAAAACAAATGTGGAAATAAAACATAGAAGATACACAATACAATAGAGACACATATATGTGTGGTTCACCCAGTGTGGGATATGTCCACTACAAAAATTTCCAGGTCCTTCCTTTTTATTATCTAACAAAATGAAGGGATACAACCTACAACACACGTGTTGTAACTTCCTCTTCTTTCTCTCATAGTCGCCTCTCTTAGAATACAATATTTGTGATAATACACAATCGCAATACAATTCCCTCATAAGAAAGGGTTGCCTTATAGGGGAAAAACCCTAGAAATAACTTCTACCATCAGATCTGCAACCTTATAATGAACAGTCCAAATTGACTATGAAATTACAATATTTTACAAGGCAATTTTTCCCAATAATTCTCTTTGGGGGCATTGCCCTCGAATCCACCGCTAGGGGGGGGCACAAAAATTGTCGTCGCCCCCCCTCGACCCCCTTGGCAACATTTTTTGGGGGGAAATCCCCCCCACACCCACCTGTTAGGGAATGGGGTCCAAGCACGACTGAAACAAAACTCTGAATCAGAAAGATAATCAGGCTCCACAACCAACAACTTCTGATTGTAACCCCTCAAAATTTGCACCAAAGTCTCGTTGACTACTTATGTGTGCCCATCTTTATATGGATGGAATGTTGTAGAACTCTTCAACTTAGTGTCCATCTTCTCCCACAATGTAGGCCAAAATGCATTGAGAAATCTGGTATCCTTGTCTGAGATGATGCTCCTTGGTATCCCAAAGTGCACCCAAATCTATTGAAAGAACTTGGTAGTTGCTTCTTGTTCGTTGATGGTCTTTTTACAAGGCGTGAGAATGCACATTTTTTTGAATGTGTCAACCAACACAAACAGGTAGTCATGTCCCTTCTTGATTGTTGGTAAACCTCCCACAMAATCCATGGAAATTATTTCCCAAGGTCGAGTGGGTACAGGTAGGGGATGGTATAGACCTTGCTTCCTGTTACGGGTCTTGTTGGTACAAAAAAGTATATATCCTCTAATATAGCGTGCTACCTCTTCWTGCATTATGGACCAGTACACATACCTTTGTAAGTTGTCAATTGTCTTCCCAACACCAAAATGTCTTGTGACGTTGGAGGTGTGAGCCTCTCTAATAAGTTGTAATTGTTCGCCTTTAGGAACACTAAGCTTATAGAGCTTGTAGACTAAACCATTTTGGAAATGATAGTTAGCTTTGTTTTCACATTCTTCTACATGAATTTGGCCCTGCAACTGCTGAAACATATCCTTGAAGTCATCATCTTCTCTATATGTCTCTCTGTATGCATCATGGGTAAAAGGCTCCATGTGCATGAGAGTTCCCAAAACTATAATATTGGATGTGGGTGGCCGTGAAAGAATGTATGCCAACTTGTTTGTGCTACCCTTCTTATACTTGATGACTAGATGGAATTGTTGTAAAAACCCCATCCACTTATAATGCCTGGTTTTTGTAGCTTACTATGGGCTTGCAAATACTGTATTGGTTTGTGATTTGTGTGGATGATGGTCTCTTTTCCCATGAGATAGTGCTTACAATTTTGGACAGCTTAAACCAAGGCATAGACTTCCTTGTCATAGGAAGGGTAGTTGAAAATTGTCTCATGAAATACTTCTGAATGATAGCATACCAGCCTTCCTCGCATCAAAATGACTCCCATGGTATACCCACTTGGATTTGTCTCCACTTCCAAGGGTTTCTGCGAGTTTGGTAATGCGAGCACTGGTGCTTGACTGATCTTTCATTTCATCTCATCAAATTCCTTCTGTTGATTCTTCCCCCACTAGAAACTCTTACCCCTAGTTGTTATGGCATGGAGTGGTGCAACTACTGCTGAAAATGAAGCTATGAACTTCCGCAAGTATTGTGTTGCCCCAACAAAACTCCTAACTTCAGTGACATTTGTAGGAACTAGCGAGTTTATGATGGCCTCCATCTTTGAGAGATCTATCTTGAGCTCCCATCCACCGATCACATACCCCAAATACACCAAAGACTGTTGAGCAAACTCACATTTCTTGAGATTGACCAACAATTGGTGCTTCGTAAGAGTCTGTAACACCTGCATAAGATGTGAGATGTGCTCTTCTCAAGTAGCACTATAAACCACTATATCATTTGAATAGACAATAACAAATGAATCTAGATAAGAACGTAAAACATCATTCATTAATCTCATAAATATAAATATAACCGATATATTGCAAACCCTTTTTAAATTACAAAAATTTGATAAAAAATTTACACCTTTAAAAAATTTTAAATTTCTCTAAACACATAATAAATTCAAATTTAAAATAAACTTAAACTAATAATTAACCTTCCAAAACATTAACAATAAAACCAAACGATGACAACATCAACAATAAAACAAAACAATGATAGCAAATCTTACCAATACATTAATAATCTAATAATAAAGCAATAACAATGAACATTCCCAATGCCCTAGTACTCTAATGATAGACTAGGCAATACTTCTTACGTTTGTGAAAGTCAAAACTTCTCAAAGAAACCTATACCCTCACGCAACGATAGACTAGGTAAGACTTCCTAGGTCAATGAAAGACAAAACGTCCCTACTCCTTGTGGTTTCAAATCAAAGCGGCCCACACCTTCCATAAACTAAGGCTCATTAAAGTCAAGGAGACCCACACACTCCCTAAACTACGGAGTATTAATTATGGCTTTGTCCTTGTGTGGATTCAAGTCACAACGTGATAAAGAAACCTAGATTGTCACTTCTTGTGTAAGGGTGACCCACAACCTCCATGAACTAAGGCTCTGGCTTTGCTCTGGCCTGTACTTATTGATATTTTAAATAATATCTCAGTGGAGCCTTTATTATTTTATGATATACATACTCATTGCATGATTCACATACAAATCTATTTGTTTGGCGTGCTTGCCTCCCTGTTAATAAAAAATCCTTCCCATGTGGCCAACTCACGGCATTCCTGGCTAATTTTGAAGCTTCTCATACGTGTCGAGTATAAGTTAGTTTCCTTAGTACAGATCTTAATTTATGGCTTATTCTTCTCCAAATGCATCGTGCACTGTACCATCAATGCATATTGAAAATATAATACTGAGAGCAGAGCAGCCAGAACAGGTAACAACAAACTAAATCGAGGTGGAAAAGGAGTAGGAGGAATATTAAACGTACAGCCCTGCCGTGCCATGCCGTGCCAGTTTGGCTTATTTAAGCCCTGCGGTAGAAGTTAAAAAATATCTCAGACGAATAGATGAGTGGCTATGTCGTAATAGTAGCAGAATATTTTACTGGTTGCTTGCTTTTCAAAGAGGAATTTGGCGTAGCGTGCAACGCATGGTGGTCAGAGCTGCTGGGATGCGTGAGAGGGAGGGAGGGAGGTTGCCAGTGCACGGGAAACACCCCGTCACTTCTGCCAAGAATTCATTCTTATTAATCTACACACTCGCCTGCTCCTCTACCTCCTTATTATTATGTCATGGCGGGCGCTCATGAATTAAATGAAGATTTTCATCCTGCAATCACATTTCTGTATCGTTTAAAAGGAGTTGCTGCCCATGCCGATGTTTTTTCTCAGTCACCCGGGGGGAACGCATATCTGTATTGCAATAATTATTGGGATTTTGATTTACCAGTGTTGATCATGGAAGTACAGATCTGCGTTCTTTCTGAATGACTAAGAAAATGTCTGAATATTATTTATATAAGTCGTGATCTTTATGGATGATATTAGGGTTTCGAGATTGGTATGGCCTCAGTTTTACCTAATTACATCTCAAGAGTTCGGTTGACATGTTTATTCCATTTTAACAATTGGTTTTGTTTGATTTTGTTGTTTCAGAAAGAAACGTTAGCGTTGAGGTTTAATGGGCAGTTTTCTGGAGGAGTCAGAGTGCCTGGAGTTTTTCGTAAGAGGCAAGCGAAGACATTATTGTAGATCTGTTCAGTATTTCTGTATAGGTTGAATCACATTTTATTTCAATTCTCATTCACTTACAAGCCATGGGAACATATCAGCAGCTGTTAGATAGACAAGATAGATACCTGTGTGAATCCATTCAAAAACTGCTCCTCTTTTCCAGTGCCATGGCGGATGACCTGAAAGTTCTTTTTTCCCATAGCATGTGGCGTGTGCTTGCTTCAACGATTCGATCACTTAGCACGATTTTAATAGGTTGATGAATAAAAAACAAATGTTGTGCGTTAAATATTTACACTAATAATATTCTACTCTATCTTTCTGTCAATCTTTAAGATATACATTGGCTGACCAGTTATGCTCATGGTCATTAATAATAATATATGTAAATGTTCTGTGAATCCTTCGAGCATGATTTTGATAGGTTGTTGCTTTTGTCTTTCTGTCAATTTTAAGATATACATTGGCCTAACCAGTTATGCTCATAATCATTAATAGTAATATATGTAAATTTTCATTGAATTCTTTGAGCATAATTTTGATAGGTTAGGCTTTTGAGAGTTTGATGCTTTTCTTTTACATGGTATTGCTAGTGGTAGGATAAGTCTAACACTTTTTAGATAACTTTCGTCCAATTGTTTTTATGGGTGATTAGATTCTTTGTATTCACTATTTACATCAAACAAAACAGAATGCATAGGATAATTATATTTATATTTATGGTGTAAATAATGGCATGCACACATCTTGCAATCTTATCTTGGGAGATTGCTTACCTTTTATATTTTTTAATCTTTCTTTATTCGATTTTGAAAAGAACAAGGCACAGTCAATGTGGATTTTCATTCCATTCTACATTAACATAACAAAGTGTTTAAAGAATTTCATTTGATTCTAAACCCTAACCATGTTCCACGATGTTTGTTTTTTTCTTCATACTCATACTTACTTGAGTTTTATTTGTTTTTTTCTTCATATTCATACGAGTTTTGTATTTTTTTTTTCTTCATACTCATACTTTTATATGGAGTATACAGCCATGTTATTTCATATAGAAGATTAGAAAGAATAAGTACCATTTTAATGAAATTCTGTTTATTTTGAACGAGTAAAACAAGCATATTGAAAATTAGAAGGAATAAGACATCATTCTTCATTTTTATGGAATTCCATTCATTTTGGATAAGTAAAAGAAGCATAAGGAAGATTAGAAAGAATAAGGCACCATCCTTATGAAATTCCATTCCTTTTGGACTAGTAAGAAGGAATAAGGCATCACTATGTGGAATTCCATTATTAGATGACTAAAAAAATTTAAAGGATTTTTATTCAATTCTAAATTATGATTATGTTATTGAGTTAATATCTAAGACCAATTATTTTGTTATTAGCCAAAAAGTAATATTAAATCACTTGTTTATGAATTATTAAAAATTCAAGTTATAATTAACAAAAAAGTAATATTAAAATACTTGTTTATGAATTATGAAAAGTTCAAATCATAAGAACAAATTAGCAAGTTGTAAACAAGAGTGAAGCCAACATAGAAATCTAACCTACTTTACCTAATACTAATAATATATTTTCCTAAGGCCCCCTAAGCATTTATGTGACAAGTTTGAATAAGACTTTCTAAGAATTTATGTGACAAGTTTGAATCAATAACCTAATGGTTAAAAATAATAAATTTACATTAGTCTTTGCTAACTATAAACTTACAAATTTGAATCAATAACTTAATGGTAAAAAATAATAAATATATTAGTATTTGTGAGTTATAAAGTTACACGTTTGATTCAATGGTAAAAAATAATAAATATATTAGTTTTTGTGACCTATAAATTTATAAGATTGATATAATAATATGATGGTTAGTAAATATATTAGCCTTTCTACAATTTTGATTCAGTAATGGTAAAAAATAATAAATATATTATCCTTTCTACAAGTTTGATTCACTAACTTAATGGTAAAAAATAATAAATATATTAAGATTTCTATGGGATGGGAGAGGAAAGTAAGGTGAAGGATATGATAGTATCTTATAGAAAGAGACATCTATCATCTAATTTTGTTAAAGATATAAAACAAACAAAAAAAAGGCAAAAAAGTGATCTAGCCTTTGTTGATTAAGAGTGATTAAGGGTGATTTAATATGACTTAATGCAATCATAAGATTGGGTTGAAATTATTTTTAAATGTTATTTAGCTAATGTAAATTAAGAAAAATAAACATCTATAAATAAAAATAAAGGTATATGGTTTATTTGCATTTTACATGATTATCTAAAATATAAATATGTTTCCTTTTTTTCCCTTCAAACCACACAAGAAATAGAAAACAAGAAGAATTGTTTTCCTTCTTGTTTTTGTATGATAAAGGTTGAAAAAGAGAAGAACTACATGTACCTTGAATGGTGAAATGATTTTCTCTTTAGGTAGATTGCTAGTGCCCATCTATGTGATACCTAGAGAACTAGAACATGTCATAACAAGAAGGAAAAAATATGTAACGAATCTAAGAAAAACTTAAGAGAGTGGGTTTCTATAAAAGTATTGGATTTACTACTCCACCTACAGAAGAAGAGAAAATTGCCCCCCCTATCTCTACAATATGTATATGTTAAGACAACACTTTGATATGTGAAATGAATAATAAGTAAACAAAACATATAGAATAAAGAAAGTGGAGTGTGTTGATGCCCTTACAATAATAAAAGCTATATTGATCTATTAAAGACTGCATCAATGGAATAAACACAAGAAACAAACTACCTATAACACTTAATTAACCAAACACATTTTACCAATTTATGGTGCAATTAATAAACTTAGAAACTAACCTATAAATTGCCATGGATATTTCACTGGAATAGTTGATCACAACAAATCTTATAATTATGAAATATTTTATTATGGAGTTTATTACCTTAGATCTCAAATTTAATATTACTAGTGTAACACTCAAAATTATGGAAACAATTGAAACAAAAATGAAAGAAACAAGCAAATGAACATACTATCCACACAAATGAACACAATATGTGACCTAGGAAACCCAATACGAGAGAAAACCCAATGAGAAGTTGAGGCTTATGCTACAATATATTTTTCTTTGTTATGAAATGCAAGTAAAAAGAAAGGGGAACTCACTATGGAGTTGCCATGGACACTATGGCTTGAATGGCTACTACAAAATCCTCTACCTCTTTTGTTATGCTTCAATATCTCACTCCTAAATTCTATTCTCAACTATGGAACAATAACAATACCAAAATAATGGAACCCGTTCATTTCTTGGTGGCCTAGTGTTTAACATAGCCTAATAGTCATCTAAGGATAGGGTTAGGATTTTTGCATGCCTCAACCCTCAATTACCATTAGGTTTTTGGACCCTATAGAATCTTATTGAAAGTACACACATGAATAGCCCCACATGTGTGAGTAATGGGGGTTGATGTGGCATCCACTCAGTACCATGGTGGTTAATAGGGTAGGTCAACTTGCGAGAGGCATAACCTTTGCATACGAACTCTAATTGAGGTGATTTTTGCACCATTGGAAATATTTTGGTATGTAGAATAGAATCAAGGGGGTGGAGCTAGGATGATAAAGTTTTGAACCTAAAAATTGTTGTTTGATGCCTTAAAATAGCTATGGAAGTTTTTAAACAATAAAACAAAAAACTAGGACCTACCCCTAAAATGGGCCCCACAAGCCAATTCCTCTAAATTTTCCACCGAAAAAGTACCAATATAGATGAAAAATTATATAATGGTCCATTATGGATTATACCTCCCCATTTAGGGAGGATTTTTCTCACCAAAATATTTTATTGAATGAGGTGAGGAAATGTTTCCTCTACCTTCTCCCTAGAGTAAAATTTGGCCTTGCCTAGAAGTTGCACATCTTGCTAAACCTATCAACTACCATAAATATTGTGGTTGTTGGAAAATAACCCACAAAATCCAAGGAGATGTTGTTCCAAGGTCTAGTGGGTACATGTAAGGGATGGTATAAACCTTTATTTCTATTACTAGGCTTGTTGGTACAACAAAGAATGCATCTTCAAATAAATTGAGCTACATCTTGCATTCTAGGAAAATACATATACCTCTGTAAGTTGGTGACTATCTTACCAACACCAAAATGTTTGACAACCTTGAAGGTGTGGTTCTCTTTGGTAAGCTACAATCTTTCACCTTTAGGAATGTAGATCGTGTCTAGCTTGTAGAGAAACCCATTTTGGAGATGATAATCATCCTTACCAACACCTTCTTATACATGAATTTGTCCCTATAACTACTAAAACACTTCTTCAGAGTCCTTGTATTTTGTATATGCCTCTTTGTATGCATCATGGGTAAGATATTCCATGTAAATAAGAGTTTCCAAAGTTGTAATGGGTGTGGGTGGCCTTGAAAGCATGCCTTCTAACTTATTAGTGTTTCACTTTTTATATTTGATGACTAGATGTCATTGCTGCAAAACCCTGTCAACTTGTAGTGTCTAGTTTTCTTAAGCTTACTCTAGGATTGAAAATACTATAGTGGCTAATTATTAGTGCAAATAATGTTTTAGTTACCCATCAAATAGTGCTTTCATGTATTAACAACTTGAACCAGGGCATAGAGTTTATTATTGTACATAGGGTAGTGTTGTGTTGGTTTTGTCACTTGGGTGAGCAAAACAACAACACTTGCATCCCTAGATGAGCCTTCTAGACAAGACATAAGTTTGTGAGTGGGTTAAACAAGCCAAACACATGTAATAAACAAATAAATAAACTAAAAAAACTAAGAAATAAAAGTTAGAAAACATGAGAAACTTAGAACCATGAAAATCAAACAATGACCAACATAATGCCACCAATGGATCAATAGATTAGTAGACAAAACACCGTAGAGAAAAGTGAGGACTTATGAGTCCCCTCTTCCTCCTTGGGAGGGATCTTGAGTTCCCTAATGGAAAGCTCTTCATAAAATGGAAGAAAAATGGCAAATGGTGAAGATTAACAATGCTTATTCCCTCAAATGGTGAGTGGAAGGGCCTATTGCAATGGTGCTTGAAGGTTGGAAAGACAAAAGAGGGTTCTCAAGGGAGAATTCTTGTAGCATAACAATACAATGAAGATCTTGGTTTCTTAGTGCACCCATGGCTCTTATTTATAGCATTTCTTCAAGGAAAAATGTAATTGGTTCTTGGTGTGAACAAGGGGCCTTTTAGGGCACCCTCTAGTCCTTGAACAACCTCCCATTTGGATTTCGCTCAGATATGAGGGTCAAATTGTGTTGGGAGTTGGTCCATAAGTGGTTGAGGGGACGAAAAGATCCATAAATGTGTCAGTCATAGAAGTGTGTGGCTTTTCTCATACACAGTCGTTCACTTAGCACATTGTGCATGTTGAGTGCTTTGTTGGCCCATGGAAACTGTGCACTATGAACGTGCTTCCTTTGGTGAATCTGCACATGTTAAATTTTTACCTAATTGTATAGTGTTTTTCCTTTTGAATCCATTTTAGTGTTGTAGGTGAACTAATTGTTGTTGGCATTATTGTGTTTCTTTAACCATTTGCATGTAATGTTACAAATGATATTTCACTAATAACAGATGCCCCTTGATGTGTGAGGTTAGGAGCATATGTATAGCGGAAATAAATCAATGTTTCTTTTACTGAGAGTGTCATTGTAATGAAGATTGAAGAGAGGAACTGCAAGAGCGATCCACCAGAGGGAGAGGGAAAACTGTGGGAGCCAAACCTTTCTGTAGGGAGAAAAAATGAAAATCTATGTACAAATGAGGAGGGCATGCCCCATGCTCATGTCATGTAACCAAACTGTGAGACTGTAACTGAAGGTGTATGTTGATGTAGATAATTGCAGTGCCCTTGAGGGAAGTTGATAATGACATATGACTATTCTGAATGGTGAACAAACTCTGAAGTGAGGCAAGGATGACTGTAAGAATTGTCAATGACTCGTAGGCATTGATGGCCTAACGAATTCATAGGTCTTTGGCTGGTATGAAACAACTACAATAGTTTCATAGTAAGACCCACCATAACATGAGAGTTTTCTGAAGTCGAATGTTATGGGGGTCAACGGAATCAGAGAGCAATGATGATTCTCTCTGTGTCATCCGAGACTCCTCATTGTAAAGGTAATGAGAGTCAAGATATTGTCGCCCTTCTGGAAACTATGTTGATGTCAACAGAAAGGGAGGCGTGACTCCAAGAAGCAAAGGGATTCATGAAATCCAGTGAGATCATATCAGGTACTGACGGGTAACATGAACGAAGTCAATATTTGGTGAAACTCAAGACTTCCTTTGGTTGGGGAATTTTTGAAGGATGAGTGGCAACAACC
>SNQJ01S0061681.1:25304-41742 GCA_010110895.2 Picea sitchensis | reverse complement strand
CAAAACAATAATGAGTCATATTTACATCAAACACTATTGGGTACATTACCCAAACCTTTGTGCTACGGGTCTTTCTTCAAGGGTTGACATCAATGACAACCAACCTTAATCAACATATGGTAGATTGTGAAAAATGAAATAATTATTTTATGTCTTGTAGATGAAAACCGGAAGATAAATTTTTTGTTGATGTGTTCAATCGCATAGAATTATGTAGCAGTCTTGTTCAGAGACTCTGCTACATCTTGTAATTGGAAAGTTTCTATTGATTCATAATGAATAGCATAGAAGCAACATTTTTCCTGTGGAAAAAAAGTTATGTTTACCAACATGCATGGTAATTCAATGAATGTTCAATGTGAATTTCTTGAAGCTCTATGAGTCAACCATTGTGGATGGAGACGAAGGTAAGTTTTCTACATCACCTTTTGTTAGCACTAGGAATCACCCTCAAACTGTAATGAGGATAAACCCAATACCCATTAGTTTATACAGTTAATGTAAATGAGTTTTAAGGGGGTCAAATGGATAAGGCTCGAGATAATAACGTTCTAACTCAGAAAATCTGGCCTAGCATGCACCAACCATTGAGATCTTGAATCAACTTCAGTCAGTAATTTGGAGTAAGGGTGAGTAGGAGGAATATTTAGTCAGAAAAGTGTAGAGGTCCGCTATGAATATCAGATTTTCCAGTAGCCTAAGGAGGAAAAACTTAAACACAAGGTCCTCTTGGATTCAAATTTCAAGGAAGCTGAAAGAAATCATAACAGTACTATAATCAAACATTTATCATAAAACAGTTACAACAATCCATGTGAATCAATCAAACATGAACTCTCTCAGTATGAAAGGCAAATAAGATGGAGAAGAAACTGACTTTTATTAAACAAGATATCTCAAAAACAAATACATAACCAGAGAACCAATGTTCTTCATCAAAAGTTTACAATACAGGAGCACTGCTCAACCATCAACCTCTACAAAAAATCGAAACTGCCTATATATAAGCAGAACTGCAACAACCAAGAATGTGATCAGATCAGTGCCTTCAAAGTCTTCAGTCAGTGCTTGCTCTGTCAGATTGTGCAGGCCTTCTCATGTTAGACACGAGCTCGCCTCAGTTATGTGCTTTGCAGGAAAATCCATCCAGAAGGAAGCTTCAGATTGACAATCTGCACACACGACCGTTCTCAGCACGCTTTCCATTTATGTGGTGAGACGAGTTTTCAACCACTTCTCTCACTTTCATTAACGACCTGCATCGGGATTGAAAAGCGGCTTAATGTCAAGGGGGCGGCCACACGCTGCTCTCAGACAGGACGCCATATAAATGCATGATTGCGGGGCCACTCAAAGGTGGTTTGGGTTCACACCGCTTCCGAGCTCACAATCCACCACCTTTTTCCACGTATTACTTTTGCCAAACCACAGTTTCAATTGCGGGACCGCTCAAGAAAATTATCGCCCGAGCACGTCGCGTCCCCGCTATGGACTGTGGTCGTCGATCTTGTGATCCTAAGATGAGGCTTCCTGATCAACAGACCATCTCTGGCGCTTTAGATTGACGGATCAGATCTTCCCTTTTTGAATCAACCGCTGAGATCTGCTTCACGAATCGGCCTTGGGGAATTTCAATTCTCAAACTACATTTCCCTCTAAGAAAAACTTCCGGAGCTGAGGATCTGATGACTCGTGGCTCTTTCTAATTGAACGGTCCAGATCTATTTTGGGCTTCGACCATTGATTTCGGGCCTGGAATGAGTTTCTCTAAGTGTTGTGCTTTGCGCTCATGGTTGCGGCCTGCGGCCCTTTACAACTTTATATGATAACATTTGTCTCCACAGGGGATGGCATGCTCCCTGCGAGCTGCCAAGAACAAGAAGCTCCAGCCGCCTTATGCATTGGGTTATGGAGTCGAGCTCAAAACATTTCACCGAAGGCTGACATGTACACTATTCTACTTATAAAAAGGAAAACAAACACCCATGTTCCAGAAAGAGCTTATTTATGTACAAAACCTAAACTAACTGACTTTTACAATGGGCTAGGTGAAGGCAAACTTCCACCATAGCCATTCAAACTGTTTGATCACTGAATCCTTCGCTTCACTGCAAATGATCCATAAGAAACAAGGAAAGTGTGATAGTTGGCTAATTTCATTCTTATGATCACCTATATTACCTTCAAATGTTGATAAAAAGATTAAGCCTGCATGCTCCAAAGCATTTGAAAAGTATAACTTTATGTACTCATTGACAAGGTCATGAAACTGAAGGAAACAAATGATTAACTTATCAAAGGTTACCTTCACTTTTTCAAAGCTGTTGATAGCCTGCTTGATGTCCCCTACATGCACACTTGATTGAATGACAACCACAAGCATTTGTGGGTCAAATAGCTGCTTACTATGAACTGTAGGTACAAGTGGAAGAAGGATGGACGTAGGTGGCTGCTGATCCACTGATGAATGTGGATTTACTTCGAGCTACGAATAAACAATCTCTTCATGTGCCTCAACTAAGGGATGCTCCTGGTCAAATTTTATGTCCTCCGTGACAAGGCCAACCTCTGCATCATCCTTACTTTCTTCATAGTGATCAAATACAAGATAAGCTTGTTTCTCATCATTACTAGGATATTCATCAAAAAGGGGTTGTCTTTCATATCTATGATCAACCTTTAAATCAATAATTTTATCTGGAAAATAACTGTTAAAAATATCTATTTCAGGAACAGTAGTAACTGCTTCTCCTAGCTCTTCATACACATGATTTCTATCAATACAGGGTTGTTCATTGATACAAGCTTCGAAGACAAAATCATCCACAACTTTTCCTTCATATGGACAACAAGAAAAAACTGCCTTACACTCAGAGTTGAGATGATACTGACTTTGAATCCTGCCACAAGCTCAAAGGTTCTCCTCCAGTCCCCAAGCATCCATGAATAACTTAGATAAATATGTTGATTTCCTTTCTCTTAGGTGAAGGACAAGTTATGAATGCTGAGCCATGACATAGTACACCATGGAAACAGTCTCTATGGGTTTGATCTCTATAGGCATATTACGATACAAACGGTAAAACCTCCTGTTGAAGACGGCCAAGGCTTCCTCTTCCCCTCTCCTCAAGGCATTAAAATCATCCCAGTATTGATCAAGGGACTTGTTCTCACCCCACCACTTCAAAAATGAATTGCATAATTCAACCCAGGAACCAATGGAGTCAACTCCCAAACATTTAAACCACACAACAACATCTCCAAACAACGAATTTGAGAACAATCTCATGGAAACATCATCATGAGCAATCTCAAATTGACCAACAATGTTCTCAAAAGCCTCCACATGCCTCTCAGTTGTAACATGATCTTCCCCAGAAAAATGAGGAAGATATTTAACGAAATCAGGAGGATAAGGATGAAGGTGATATGGAAGCTTTAAAGGTTTAAACAACATGTCTCTGATTCTAGTTTGAAAACTAGTGGGCTGAATATGAGGCTTAACACACTGATGGCAAGGCTCAACAGTAACAACAGGATGTGATGAGATTTGAGGAGGTTGTGGATCAGTTTCAACCTTCTCAAGGATGCAAGGGTGATTGAATCCAGGAGGGATCTCAGTATGAAGTTTATCCTTATGAATAGGCTGAGCTGAGGATATAGGATCAACATCTACTGTAATGTCCCCGGTCGTCAACCCCATGACGGGGCAAACGCTACTGTGCGGAAACAACATTCTCATACTTATATATATAACATGAATTAAGTCATATTACACACATTTAACTAAACCAAACAGAGTAATCACATAATTACAACTAACATGCAGGTTTAATGGGATTAACAGTAATTCATGATTATAGCGGAATACATGATAATATTACAAGAATCACAGACATGCATATACTTATAAATTAAGTACAAAATTAACACTTATCTTTTATTACTGGCGTAATTCCACCAACCACGTGCAGGCCTTCCACGAACCTCCCAACCTTAGACCACGCTGAACATCACGATCATCAGTGGGTCACCCCTGAGCTGGGACTAAGCTCCACCCAAGGTAAAGAATCCTAGTCTAGGCTGAGGTTACAGGGAAAACTACACAGAATAATCGGAAGGATTCTTCCCAGGATGCCTTCTTACGCCCACTACTCACGGACTCTCATTCCCCACATGCTTGTTCCGCCTGGGAGTATACACCTTCACAAGCACAGTCCATTAGTGCTTCACCTCCCTCTCTGGGTCTCGACAATAGGCCGGATCAGGAAGTCTTAGAGCTCCGTAGCTAGTGCTGGACACTCTCTGGAAGAATACCACTTCCCCAACAGACTCCTTCACCTAGAAATAGCTTCTCACAGGCCTGACAGACCACCTCTTTAAATAAGGTCCTTACAACCCGGTTCTTCAGCCCCTTCCGACTCAATTCCTGCACGGTGAGGATAACCACAACACAACCCCACTTAGGAAAACAAAAAGCAACAACCTACAGACAGATCGGGTACAGATTCAACTCTGCAATGGTGGATAGACTGGGTTCTTGAACTCACAAGTCGACTTTCCCCTCCTAACCAGTTCTCTCAATGGTGCATAGGTATGTCAAGGACAGATGCTGACCAATAACGAAATCAGATGGAGGATGTTTTGGTCTTTAGGAAGACGTCTCGGTTTTTTGGTTCTCAGAGCTGCGTGAGGGTATCTGAAATCAAACGCAAAGGATGATGGAATGAGGAGTGACCCCCTCCACGATTGACTTCTGCAGTTTTTAACTGCATGTGCCTGGGTGACACATGTCACCCATGAAGCTGCATGCACTCCATCAGCATGTGTTCCTCTCTAGGAACTTTGGACAAAACATATATTTCACATGGCTTTTGGAATAATATTAAAATATTATTCCCAAGGACTTAAGCCCCTAGGCTCAACACTAAGCCTCTCTTTCCAACCTTCCAGCCCCCAATCCCTTACCCACTCCGTGGAAGCTTAACCCCCCTTCACTCATTCATCGTGGTCGGTCTGCACGCATCGATGTTTATATTTTTATTAATGTTTTGCATAATTACATATACAAAAACAAGCTCTTGGCCTTAACACATAGGCTCTCCAGCCTAATAAACTCATAAGCCTTACCAACTTATATGAACTTGGCTCACCAACCTATAAAACATGATTTACAATTCATAAACATGATTACAACAGGGCTCGTCCTTGGGGATATTACAATCCCGTCCCCTTATTTTTGCACTGTCCTCAGTGCAACTTTTACACAACATCAACAAGATTTCCAAAATCTTCAAAAATATGTGGGTATTCTGCCCGCATAGCATCCTCATGCTCCCATGTCGTTTCGTCTGGACCGTACCAGGTCCACTGGACCTTTACAAGCCCTATAGCTCGATTCCAGAGCTGTTTGCTTTTCCTGTCCAATATGTGCACAGGATGCACTTGCAGGATACCTTCTTGTTCCACCCGAATCACATTCCAATCGATAACATGATTAGCATCAGGTATATATTTATTAAGAAATGAAACATGAAACACATTATGTACAGACATGGATGTAGGTAATGCAAGCATATATGCAACTGGCCCAATCCTTTCTAGGATTTCAAATGGCCCACAAAATCTGGCTCCCAACTTGGCACAGTTTCCCAGCTTCAGGGAACTTCTATTACCTTTTACTTTCAAGAAAACATGATCACCCACTTTGAATTCTTTGTGGGTTCTATTTTTGTCAGCATAACTTTTCTACCTGTCTTGGGCAACTTTTAAATTCTGGTTGATTTTAAGCATTTTCTCTTCCATTTCCTTGAGCAACTCTGGCCCAATTACTGCCCTGTCAGCTGGATTATCCCAGCTTACTGGAGTATTGCACTTTCTGCCATAAAGTGCTTCAAATGGGCTCATCTTCAATGATGCTTGATACCTATTTTTGTAAGCGAATTCTACCAAGTGTAGGTAGTCTTCCCATTTTGATGGTTTGTCCATCACATACATTCTCAGTATGTCTTCTATCACTCTGTTCACCCTCTCTGTCTGTCCATCAGACTCAGGATGATAAGCTGTACTAAAGTTCAGATTCGTTCCGAATCCTTTGAACAATCCTTTCCAGAAATTTGAGGTGAATTTCGGGTCTCTATCAGACACAATTGTTTTAGGAATTCCGTGCAATTGTGCCACTTCCTTCACGAAAATATCAACAACATCTGCTACCTTGTGAGTAGTTTTCAGTGGAATAAAATGGTCAGCTTTTGTAAGCTTGTCTACCACTACCATGATCGAATCATGCAGCTTGCCTGTTCTAGGCAATCCTGTAATAAAATCCATTGTCACCACTTTCCACTTCCATTCAGGAATGGGCAAAGGTTGTAGCAACCCTCCTGGGTGCTTGTTCTCAGCTTTAACCTTCTGGCATTCCATACATCTGACGATATATTCAACGATCTCTTTCTTCATACCTGGCCAAAAGTAACGGCTCCTGACTGCTGCCACAATCTTTTGATATCGAGGGTTCCCAACATAAGTCACATTATGCATTTCTCTTAGAATCACAAGTTTCAAACCTTGGACATTGGATATATACACTATGTTTTTGTACATAAGTATTCCATCATCTTCCAAGGTGTAATTTTCCTCTTTCTGTGGTCTCTGACTCTGCTGTAGCTTTGCTACCAAGTCTCTGTACTGCAAATTTGCATTTGCAGCTTCCAAAATTCTATCCTTAATATTAGTCCTGTACATGCTAATGGCTGAAGCATGTAAGTTGTGCACCTTTCTGCTGAGTGCATCGGCCACCTTGTTTTCCTTTCCTTTGATATGCTTGATATCAAAGTCGTATTCACACAGAAACTCCAACCATCTACTCTGCCTGGCATTTAAGGTAGGTTGGTCAAACGAGTATTTCAGACCGTTGTGTTTTGTTCTCAATTCAAATCTCCTTCCCATGAGGTAATGTCTCCATTTCCTCAGAGCGTGAACGATTGCTGCCAATTCCAAATCGTGAGTGGCATAATTCTTTTCTTGCTCTTTTAGCTTTCTGGACTCATAACAGATTATGAATCCATTTTGATTGAGAACTCCTCCCAACCCTTCTTTACACGCATCTGTGCACACCAGGAAATCCACATTTGGATCTGCAATCCTCAATATTGGAGCGCTGGTTAACAGCTGCTTCAATCACTGGAAAATTTTCTCACACTCTTCAGTCCACTGAAACTTTTTCTCCTTCCTTTGCAAGGAAGTGATAGGGCAAGCTATCTTTGAGAACCCTGCAATAAATCTTCTGTAATAGCCCACTAGACCCATAAAGGATCTAACTTCCGCCACATTCCTTGGCGCTGACCATTCTATGATGGCCTCAACTTTCTCAGGATCCACGATGATCCCTTCTTCTGAAATAATGTGCCCCAAGTAATGGATCTGCCTTTGATAAAATGAGCATTTTCTCAACTTGGCATATAGTTGGTGTTCTCTCAACACTTGCAGCACCATCCTCAGGTGTTGTTCATGCTCTTCCTCTGACTTGGAATACACCAGAACGTCATCCAGGAAGACTATGACAAACTTGTCTATATAGTCCCTGAATACACCATTCATCAAGCACATAAAAACAACAGGTGCATTCGACAGCCCAAACAGTACCACTATGAACTTGTAATGACCATACCTTGTTCTAAATGCGGTCTTGCTGATGTCTTCATCCTTCATTCTTACATGGTGATATCTCGATATGAGATCTATCTTCGAAAAGATTTTCGCACCTTTCAACTGATCCAAAAGATCGTCGATCCTCGGTAGAGGATACTTGTTCTTGACAGTTACTTTGTTCAACTGTCTGAAATCAATGCACAGCCTCAACGTCCCATCCTTATTCTTCACAAATAGGACTGGGGCACCCCAAGGTGACACGCTTGGGAAAATGTAACCCTTCTTTAGAATCTCTTCAAGCTTCAATTGCAACTCTTTCAGCTCTGGCCTACTCATTCTATAAGGAGCTTTCGACACTAGAGCTGCTCCAAGCATCAAATTTATAGAGAAATTGATATCTCTCTTCAGAGGTAGTCCGGGTACCTCCTGAAATACGTCTTCAAACTCTGTTAGTACTACATGGTCTCCAATCTTTGAGACTTCATCTCTGGATGCTTCCTCCACATGGGTTGCAAACAATTGACAACCTTTCATGTAGCACTTTTTCAGCTGCATTGCTAAGATTTCTCTAACAACCACAACTCTGGGAATTCCTTGGACTGTTTTCCGATTCCCCTCCTCATCCAGGCAAGTAAGTTCCTTGTTACGACATTCCAGGAGGGCATGGTGCTGGTCCAACCAGTCCATCCAGATTAAACAGTCATAAGAGCCTAAAGGAAGAATATTCAATTCAACCTTCGTGCTCAATCCCTTCATGTCCACAGGACATGACTTAACCAACTCAGTGACTTTCCTCTTGGTTTCTGTAGCCAACTGCACTAACCAAGACTTTTCATGTTTGCTTCTTGATAAATGAAAACTTTCCACCACCCTAGGATCTACATAACTATGTCTATCCCCTGAATCAATTAAAATAATAAATGGTTGGTTGTTAATCATACCTTCCACTTCAATCATGTGCGACTGAAATTCAGCTTTCTTGTTGTCCAGGACCACATATATCCTTGGCATTCTACTGCACATGTCCTCCACTGTTTCAGCTTGTTGAACATTATGGACAGCTCTTGCTTTGCCATTTTTATGGGGATAATCTCTGTACTTATGGTTCTCTTTACAACCCCAACACTGAATGGGCATTTGTCTCGGCCTTTGTTCCCCCACTTCAGCCATTCTCGACTCTCTAAATGATGGCTGTCCTTGAGGACTATTTCTGAAAAAGGGAGGTTTGTTTCCCTTCTGCCTCTGTTCTTTCTTAAACTTCTTCTGGTCATCCCAAGCCTTCCGAAAGGTAGGCTTTTCTCTTTGCTGTTCATATAAGCATTTCTCTCTTCTTATTGTTTCTTCCATAGTCTTAGGATCATCATACTGAATCTTGTCACCAATGGGAGGTGGCAGCCCACTCAGATACCTCTAAATCTTGACAGCCTCATCTTTGATGAATGGAACATACTTCAGTAAGTCCAAAAACCTTCGTTCATATTCATCAATGGTCATGGTGCCCAACTTGAGTTCGAAGAACTCCTTCATCTTTCTGTCATAGTATCTTTTAGTCAGGTATTTCCTCTCGAAATACCTCTTGAATTCCTTCCAAGTGATATATTTCTCTCTAATGTGGTGCACCTGCACAAGCTGATCCCACCACATGGATGCTTTTCCTTTTAGTTGATACATCACAATTATTCCTTCTGCATGAGAGGAATAATTCTATAGTTGGAAATATTTCCTCATGCCAAGAAACCATGTTTCGACATCTTCCTTCTTCTTATGTTCTCCATCAAACATAGGAGGCTTAATCTTGTTCATCTCCCCTTTCAATTCATCCACTCCAGATCTTCGGTGTTTTCTGGTAGGGGATTGGCCTCAACTACTGTGTGCTTCCTTACCAGAATGCTTTGGGGAGCGACAACAATGTCTGCTACCACTCCTCGATCTTCTTTTTCTCTCAGGGGTCCTGTGACTCCCTGTTTTGCTTGTGTCACTCTCCTTTTCCATTTTCCTTTCTATTCTTTCCAGGCTCTTCAACATCTTTAAGTTGAATTCACCCTGCTGATCCCTGACCCTCATGAGATTTCAGTTATCGGCTCGACGAGCCTGGGCATCTTTCTACAATCTTTCAATGATTTTCATCATATCCCCTTCCTTATCCAATTCTCTTCCGTGCCCATTGGAGCTCGATCCTTCGACTCCCAAGTTGACAACCCTTCCTTCTGTTCCATTCTCTGAATTGGAGGCAGTCCACACCTCTTCCATTTCTATACTCAGCGTTGATTCGTGGTTTTCCTGACACTCGTTGAACTTTGCACACACAACGTGCAGTCAACTGAAGTTTGTCAGGACTTAAACCCTTAATAAAACTACAACATTCATAAACCAACGTGAATAAGAAAACGTTTTGATTCCATGAATTTTCTGAGCTCTGTTTGGCTCTACAATTTCTGGGTGATAGCCCCCGTTTTCTTAGTCCCCAACCCATGCATCCACGGGCCATGATCAAATGCTAAACTGCTAGGTGCTACAAGGCTCTCCAAATGAAACTTTGGGTTTTGGGATTTCGGGGCTTCGGGGTTTCGGGCTTCAGGGTTTTGGTCCTGGAGGTTCTCGCACTCACTTCCCTCTCCAACTCCCGACTCCCGAACTTCTGAACTCTCTCCCCCTGGGCCCACAACACATCTATCGCCAACCAAGGTAGTGACACATGGTGTCCTTAAGAAGGTCCACATCACTTCTGGCAACATCATAGGGTCCCACCACTTTCACTTTTTGTTTCGGAGTTTCGGGCATCGGGAGTTCGTGCATCCACACAGTTCGAACTTCCATTTGCCGAAATTTCGAAATTACGGTCTATTCATCTACTTGATCCAACAGTCAAGATCCTCTCCTACGATCTACGGTGGAGATCATTTCGGGATTTCGGGGTTTTGGGTTTCGGAGGTGTTCACCTCTCCTCACTTCCCATCTCCCGACTTTGTGAAATCCGAAAGGTTCTCGTGACTAACTCGAGCGTGAATCCACAAGATATAATGGTCTAGCCCTCCTCCCATATCTATGGCGTAGATATTCTTAGGTTTTTTGGTTTCTGTGTCTCAACGCTCCCCACTTTTTCCCGACAGTCGAACTCCCGAAAGGCTTCTCGGATATCCTTTCGGAACCTTCTCTGGATCTAATGGTCGTAAGGGATCTCCTTTCCTCCCGATCAGATCCGACGAATCCAACACTTCATGCGTTGAGCTCTCTCTCTCCCTGTGGCCATATACCACACCAGCTACATGTTCTATAATGCCGCTACACCTCCTAAGCTTTGTAACACAACCAAGTGACTCCTTGGCACTCAGGAACATTTAAAGGTCCAAAAATCGGTTCTTCCAAACATGATTCCCACCTAAACTTTAGGTCCAATGACCACTTATCCAACCCATTCAGGTTCAGTGTTGTAAACCACGCTCTGATACCATACTGTAACGTCCCAGACCGTCAACCCCACGACCGAGCAAACGCTACTGTGCGGAAACAACATTCTCATACTTATATATATAACATGAATTAATTCATATTACACACATTTAAATAAACCAAACAGAGTAATCACATAATTACGATTAACATGCAGGTTTAATGGGATTAATAGTAATTCATGATTACAGCGGAATACATGATAATATTGCAAGAATCACAAACATGCATATACTTATAAATTAAATACAAAATCAACACTTATCTTTTATTACTGGCGTAATTCCACCAACCATGTGTAGGCCTTCCATGAACCTCCCAGCCTTAGACGACGTTTCTCATCACGCTCAGCAGTGGGTCACCCCCGAGCTGGGACTAAGCTCCACCCAAGGCAAGGAATCCTAGTCTAGGCTGAGGTTACAGGGAAAACTGCACAAAATAACCGGAAGGATTCTTCCCAGGATGCCTTCTTACACCCACTACTTGTAGACTCTCATTCCCCACATGCCTGTTCCACCTGGGAGTATACACCTTCACAAGAACAGTCCATCAGTGCTTCACCTCCCTCTCTGGGTCTCGACAACAGGCTGGATCAGGAAGTCTTAGAGCTCCGTAGCTGGTGCTGGAATCTCTATGGAAGAATACCACTTCCCCAACAGACTCCTTCACCTGGAAATAGCTTCTCACAGGCCTGACAGATTGCCTCTTCAACTAAGGGCCTTACAACCTGGTTCTTCAGCCCCTTCCGACTCAATTCCTGCATGGTGAGGATAACCACAACACAACCCCACTCAGGAAAATAGAAAGCAACAACCTACAGACAGATCGTGTACGGATTCAACTCTACAATGGCGGATAGATTGGGTTCTTGAACTCACAAGTCAACTTTCCCCTCTTGACCAGTTCTTTCAACGGTGCATAGGTATGTCAAGGACAAACGCAGACCAATAACAGAATCAGACGGAGGATGTTTTGGTCTTCAGGAAGACGTCTCGGTTTTCTGGTTCTCAAAGATGTGTGAGGGTATCTGAAATTAGACGCAAAGGATGATGGAATGAGGAGTGATCCCCTCCATGACTGACTTCTGCAGTTTTTAACTGCATGTTCCTGGGTCGACACATGTTACCCATGAAGATGCATGTACTCCATCAACATGCGTTCCTCTCCAGAAACTTAGGACAAAACATATATTTCACATGGCTTTTGGAATAATATTAAAATATTATTCCCAAGGACTTAAGCCCCTAGGCTCAACACTAAGCCTCTCTTTCCAACCTTCCAGCCCCCAATCCCTTACCCACTCTGTGGAAGCTTAGTCCCCCATCACTCATTCATCGTGGTTGGTCTGCCTGCATCGATGTTTATATTTTTATTAATGTTCTGCATAATTACATATACAAAAATAGGCTCCTGGCCTTAACACTTAGGCTCTCCGGCCTAATGAACTCATAATCCTTACCAGCTTATATTAATTTGGCTCACCAACCTATAAAACATGATTTACAATTCATAAACATGATTACAACAGGGCTTGTCCTTGGGGATATTACATCTACAACACAGACATAAAGTATGGCTTCTTCCTCTAAGGATGGATATATAAAGGAAGGCTGGTGATCAACCAAATAAACAAAGAAAAATATGATCCTCTTTATATGTGAAGGGAAAAACAAAAATGAGCTGATAAAGAATAACAAAAGTTCATTCAGAAAGCTCATAAGATGATACCTAGTCATTCCCTTCATCTTTATGTTAATAGGATCTTCCCCAGTGGAGTCTCTGATTGTGGATTCGCCAGGTAGATGATTACAATCAATTTTCTATATCCCTCTCTTGTCTACCATCAAGAGTTGGATCTATGCCGTTCTTTTCCCAGTGAGCTCTTCAATCTGCTCGAATTCGTCCCCGACAACGACGCGATTTATGTTAGCACTAAGAATCACCCTCAAACTGTAATGAGGATAAGCCCAGTACCCATCAGTTTATATAGTAAATGTAAATGATTTTTAAGGGGGTCAAATGGATAAGACTCGGGATAATAACATTCTAACTCAGAAAATCCGGACTAGCATGCACTAGCCATTGATGTCTTGAATCAACTTCAGTCAGTAAGTTGGAGTAAGGGTGAGTAGGAGGAATATTTAGTGAGAAAAGTGTAGAGGTCCGCTATGAATATCAGATTTTCCAGCAGCCTAAGGAGGAAAAACTTAAACACATGGTCCTCTTGGATTCAAATTTCAAGAAAGTTGAAAGAAATCATAACAGTACTATAATCAAACATTTATCATAATACAGTTACAACAATCCATGTGAATCAATCAAACATGAACTCTCTTAGTATCAGAGGAAAATAAGATGGAGAAGAAGTTGAATTTTATTAAACAAGATATCTCAAAAACAAATACATAACGAGAGAACCAGTGTTCTTCATCAAAAGTTTACAATACAGGAGCACTACTCAACCATCGACCTTTACAAAATATCAAAACTGCCTATATATAAGCAGAACTACAACCACCATGAATGTGATAAGATCAATGCCTTCAAATCCTTTAGTTGGAGCCCGCTCTGTCAAACTGTGCATGCCTTCTTATGTTAGATGCAAGCTCGCCTCAGTTATGTGCTTTGCAGAAAAAACCATCTAGAAGGAAGCTTCGGATTGGCAATCTGCATTCACGGCCGTTCTTAACACGCTTTCCATTTATGTGGTGAAACGAGTTTTCAACAACCTCTCTCACTTTCATTAACGACCTGCATCGAGATTGAAACATGACTTAATGTCAAGGGGGCAACCACACACTGCTCTCGGATAAGACGCCATATAAACGTGTGATTGCGGGGTTGCTCAAAGGTGGTTTGGGTTCACACCGCTTCTAAGCCCGCAATCCACCACCTTTTGCCACGTATTACTTTTTCCAAACCACGGTTTCAATTGTGGGACCGCTCAAGAAAATTATCGCCCGAGCACGTCGCGCCCCCGCAATGTACCGTGGTCGTCGATCTTGTGATCCTGAGATGAGGCTTCCTGATCAATGGCCCAACTCTGGTGCTTTATATTGACAGATCAGATCTTCCCTCTTCAAATCAACGACTGAGATCTGCTTCGTGAATCGGCCTTCGGGAATTTCAATTCTCAAACCACATTTCCCTTTAAGAAAAACCTCTGGAGCTGAGGATCTGATGACGCGTGGCTCTTGCTAATTGAACGATCCAGATCTATTTCGGGCTTCGACCATTGATTTCAGGCCTGGAATGAGTCGCTCTGAGTGTTGTGCTTTGCACTCATGGTTGCGGCCTGCGGCCCTTGACAACTTTATGTGATAACACCTTTTAAGGAACTTGTAATTGATATTAGCATAGCATTGGAAGAAGAAAGTTCTACAATGCAAAGAGTGGGTAACTAGGCATGGAGTCATAAAACTTCATCAAATTAAGCTAAAATGATAACCATTGCAAGTCAAGAAGTAGTATAATAAGGGAGAACACAAAATAAGTTTCCTCTATTGGAAGGAGAGTTTTAGACAACCAACAACTTCTAAGTAGAGAGGTTTGGCCTTAGAACGCCATTACAGGTTGATTGAGTCCATGGTAGCTAAACTAGTTAGGCTAAAGTGAAGTTTGTCATAATAAATTTGTCATTATGTCATAGGTGTGGAATAACAACGAAGAATCGACACAACACACACATAGTAGTGATAAACCCTTAACACGGTTTAGAGTAGAAAACAACAAGATGCATTGGATGCAATACAATTCTAGTTGTGTAGTTTAATACTAAAACACAATTATGCATCGAGAAATTTGGTCTATGTACATTTCATTGTTCAACCTAATGCGCTACCTTGTTGCAAACAATCACAACCATTAAGTAATGTGGGCCCACTAACTAGAATGTTTAGACAACTCAACATATTGATGCATGTAATTCTGATAGTCATGATCGATTGTCTTTTATGACCTTTCACTATAACATGAGCCCATATTTTCAACCTTGTTTTTAAAGGAAAGTGTTAGGTTCCCAATTTAGGCTGAAATTTTATCATAATTTCAACTAATTTATTATGGGCTATAATTTTGAGCTATTTTTCGTAGTTATTTTTGTAGAGAATGTTCTCTAGTGAAAAATGTGGTCATTTTCTAATTCGAAATACTAGTTGTTATAGTGGTTGTGTTGGAGGTCGAACATGGGGTTAAAATACGGGTCATTAATAAGACCAAAAATTATGTAATATAAGTTGAAAATGTGATATTTACATGACATAATTGATGATATATTATTGAGATAAATGTTTCTCTAAACTTTAATTAAATTGGTAATTAAATTAAATTGGTAATTAAAGGATATTTTAATTTGTCATCACTTTTAGAGAGTATAATTTTTCATAATGCATCATATGTATAGTATTATTGATTTACGTGTGATTTAAACTAAAACTAAGTCTTGATCTATTGTTTCTTACTTTTTTTTTATTTAATAATGTTATGTTTTTGAGTTATGATTTGAATGATGTTTAATCTATGGTAATGTGGCACATCATGACCAAGTAAGGTTTAATAAACAATGATGATATTCCTATACATACCTATATGCATGGAGCCATAGATTCACTCCACATCCTAAGATCCTATGCACCTACTTTTTCTTAGCATGCATAGTATAATTTATAAAATTAGGCAATAGTGTGTGTTTTCCCTCACTTAAGAAATATCCTTTTGTGATCCCGTGTCAATTGATTTTTTCAAATGAATGATGTAATTCTAAATTAGAACTAAAATATTTTATTTTGAATGATTATGAACTAAATGCCCAATTCATTATGTGTTTCTCGTTAAAATGTAACTTAAATTTCATAAGTGGATTTTTGCCCTTTACTTCAACATTATATAACATTAGCAATCCTAATGTAATTTGGATGTATATGTTTATACATTTTCTATGTATTTTGTATGTATACATGTAAGCATACAAGCGTTAAGTCTTGAACCTTTGAGATAATGTACTCTTCTCTTGCATAAGATTAAATCCACGAGCAATGGAGTTATAATATCCTTGTGATCGACCTATAGTGGGAACTATATAATCTTGGTGATTCGATGATATTAAGTTGTTGATGCTAATGGGGATGGGGATGATTTGAGGTAATGTTAATAGTTTGATTAATTGAATTGGATAATAATAATGATGATGATAGATAATTTGATTAATTATGGAGATAATATCAATTTATTGATTAAGAATGACATGGGTGGTTGTTGACAATATATTGATTTGATGGTAATTGTAACAATGGATGTTGGATGATATGTTTAATGTTGATACTGATAAGGCTACAATTTAATG
>SNQJ01S0061680.1:0-41742 GCA_010110895.2 Picea sitchensis | reverse complement strand
TATGCAGAAATGGAAGACAACATTCCAAATGGGATTCCACCATTTGATGGAAGCAATTTTGAATACTAGAAAAATAGAATGGAAACTTACTTGAAAGTTCTTGGGGCAGATGTTTGGTTCTCAGTTGCTTCATGATATAATGCTTTGAAGAAACCAAAGACTGCAACTCAGAAGGAAGCAAAAAGGAACAACAAACTCGCAATAGACACCGTCCTGGATGGATTGACAGATTCAGTGAAATCTAAGGTGGGATCATGTGCTTCAACAAAATAGCTTTGGGACAAGCTACAAGACCTTTATGCAAGGGAAGAAGCAGCAACAGAATAAGAAGTTGAATAATATTACAACATCTTAGATTTCAAAGAGGAAAATAGAGGTCAATTCTTTTGATTTAATTGTGAAGGAGTAGGACATGTTGAATTTGAATGTCCTCATCCAAGGATTGAAAGAGATGACAATGAAGAAGAATAAAATCACAAAGTAGAAATGATTCAACAAGAAGATGAGAATCTTAAAAAATTGAATCATGTTGAGATTGAAAATAGCAAGCTCAAAGACACGCGTAGAAAACTAAGAAGTGAATTGGTTAGTTGTGAAAATATAGTTGTATGCTTGAAGAACCATTAGAGACTTTTGAGAAACTACAAGAAGAAGAAACCATTTCCTTGAAAACTCTACTCAGAGAAGAGAAGAAGAATAGGAGAGATGTCCAGAATGAAGAAGAAGAAGAATAGGAGAAGTAAAGAATGTCCAAAAGATGAAGAAGACAAGAAGATTGTGAGAGGCTTGAACAAGAAGTTGTCTCTCATTGAGGAAGAGCAAGAGCTCTCAAGTGCCGAAAGACTTCACACATCTTGGATGCATGGGTGAAACTTCATACAAAGAAGATGAAAATACAACAAGAGTTGAAGAAAGAGCTAAGGATGATTGATGAGAAGTGGACTGGATACGAGAAAGAAGGAATGATTACAAAAGAAGTGAATATCCAAGAAGATATACATATGAAGATCAAAAGGCTTCAATTGAAAGTATGAAGGAAAATACAAAGAATAGATCTAGATAATTCTAAGAGGGAATACATCACAAAGAAGCCCTCTTACTCCAAGATTGTCAAAATTTTCTTTCCTTGGTCATTGTTATACTTACGAAAATTTTGGACATAGAACCAATTAATTGCGAATCAATGAAAGGAACAAAATATACAAAGAAGTAAGATGAATTATGTAGCAGAAGATATACTGGAAATAATAAAATGGATTTTTCATGAAGTTATAATTCATTTTGCAGGTTAGTGGACAAAAATATTGTATACTACAAGTAATTATCTTGGTCACAAAGCACGGAATTATAGATATATGAATGAAGATATCTCCCTATACCAACCCTGATGGAGAAGGAAAGAGATTCCAAAACAATGAAAATGGATTTGAATAGCATTGACCGCTAAAGAAACGTAAGAAGAAGATGAATGGTACATAGATAGTGGATGTTCTTCACACATGGTAGGATCAAGACAAATTCATGGCGTGAAGAGAAAGTGCTTAGTCATTTCATTGGAGACCAGCTCATCACTTAAAATGCTTGGAAAGGTGTAAGTAGAGCTTGGAAGAAAAAATATAAAAAGAAAAGAATATTTCTATTGGTTGAAAGACTTGAATCATAATCTACTACAGTGTTAGTAAAATGTGATCAAGGATACACTCTGCGTTTGATTCCCCAAAATGTAAAATCAGAGGAAATAACTCGGGAAGATTGGTTACAACTGCAACAAGAAGACCGAACAACATATACATCTAGACATGAATAAGAGATAGCAAACAGAAGCCACACAAAAGAGTTTAATGGAAAAATGTCCCAAGACAAAAAATAAGGATGAATATGTTAGGTACCCACATGTTCAGGAGGAGTAGCCCTAAATAAGAGAGTTACATTTTTCCATTATTAAAATCAAAGGGAAACCTAACCTTTTCCTTTGATGTCTAAGGGGGAGAGAAATTAGGATCTTGATGATAGGGGAGCATGAGTATTTGCCATCAATGACAAAGGGAGATTGTTGGAAAGATTGGTTGTTGTCATTGATATCAGCCCTAGTCATGGGTTTTGGACCAAAATAAGAATTGATAAAGGTATTTGGACATGAGAAGGAAATGCATGCATATACAACACCCATGAATGGATAGTATACATCATGTTGTTTCCGATGGTATGTGGCATGTCAAGTGGATCATCATGGTTGGGGAGAAATGAATTTTGAAGATGACAAAGTGAATTGAAGAAATACATGTAAATTTTTGAAAATAATTAAAGAAAATTACAAAATAAGAAATCCAATTAAAACCTAATGTTAAAAGGAAGTGACATAAAATGGTATAAATATCATTATACATTCATTTACATATAAGTCGAATTTCATGGGAAATCAGAAGTAAAAGGCCAGTTCAAGGGGAGGATGAATGACGTTTTTGAGTGATGTGTTCTAAGGTATATTTATTTTCAGTCATCTTACCATTTTTTTTTTCTATAACTTTCTAGAATGATTAAGATGGTGATATCACTATGATGACAGAGAATACATATTTAGGTACCTGTGGTAAGAATTTCAACTCTTGATTCACTTCCTCAGTATGGAGATACCCTCTTTGGAAGATAGGGTTTGTGACCGATTGAAGTTAGTCAATAAAAGCAAGTGTTTCCAGGTAAAATAGTCACTTCTTCATGCAAGACTCCAAATTTAGTGGACCACTTCCACATTTAGAGCCATGCGGACTTTATTTTTCTTGTGTACTATTTACCAAAGGTGGATGTTAAATGTGTGAGCCGCAGGGCATCTTTGGCCTAAGTTAGATCTTGAGCAGGACGAGGTGAATAGAATCTACCATTCTTTCTATAACCTCTTTTTGGGGAGGATTCAGGAGTAGAAAATTGGAGAGTTTCAGAGAATACATTGGGTATGTATCTGTGGATTCAAGTACTCTAAGAATTGAAGAATTATAGAAATTGAGAGAAGTCTGCGGGAAGCATTATGGTTCTATGTGATGATTGGTTGATGGTGATGATTAATGCAAAGAGTTCTATTATCTCTCCTTATATTCTTGGGTGGAAGGAAGGGGAAAGGATGGAAGTTAAAATATCTCTTGATATTTGAGGGTTGTATCTTCCTCTTGGGTTTTATCCCTCCCTCTACATTTGGAAAGAAATTTGCTTACAGCACAGAGTCATTACTTCCCTTGAACAATAAACTATTGATTATTTTTCATATAATTGTGCATAAGTGTATTAAGGTGTATTAGTGTAACTCTTATAATATTGTTCATTTCTCTCATTGGATATAGTTGAATGGTTTTAAGTATAAGTTGAAAAAGGTTTTAAATTATAGTTGAAATCTTGAGATTCACCCCTCTCGGTATCAACAATTATTTGATTGATGTAGCTATGCCCATTGTATCTACATATGAAGAATCCTCCCATTATTAGAGAAAGGTTGATGGAGTGGCCAATTTTTTTGAATGAATCCAATACATTTGACAACAAGTTCTGATATTTTGAAAAAAACATATGTCAAGTTTAAACAATGCCACAATTAGCGTTGGGCTCCACACAAGTTTCAGTGGGAGATAAATTATCATTTCATTTCTAAAAGGGTTCCTTCACAGACCTATTGAAATCTTGCTCCCCACTCTAATATGGACCTTACACCATACATGAGTTATGTGTAATGAATTTTTTAAATTAATTAATCTATTTTCCTCGGCTTGCACCCCGTATTTAATGTGGGGAGATGTTTCAACCATATTTCCTACCTCTCTTGGACACCTTAGAGGTGGTGGCTGGTGGATCTATAAGAACTCAGTAGAGCTACATTCAGAAAGTTAAAATGGACCCAAATCTGGACAACAATATGATGGGCCTCCATAATAGAGATATTGAACTCTATTGAGTTTTTTTTTCAAAGCAAGGCAACCCTTTCACTAAGGTAGGTGGCTCACTATGAGTCAAATTAAGCAAAATATTCCCCATTTGATGGAAGACTTGATGTAATGGGGACCATTTCTTCTAAACGAGGGATGAATAATCAATATGGATATTGGTGGACATTGATATATTCCACTAACTCATAATGGTTTCACATATTGCTAGTTATAGTACAGTTTCTCAAGTCTCAATCTCTCGATGCATTTTTTGAGTGTTTCTCTCAAATTTTTGGGAGTTGACATAAAACCACTTGATAAAATATTAAATTGGATTTTTCAAACATGCTATAGCATGGATTAAGATTTTAAAATTCAAATAAACAGCCTAAACAAATTTGTATGAAAATGTTGCAGCTCAAGAAGTTAATACATCAACTAGTCACCTAGAGACCCACATTTCTTTTACTATCATCTCTAGGGTTAGGGTTTTGGAAATTTATGGTTTATGCATATTAATCATTCATACTTCATGTTATAAGTACATTCTTATCCTCTTGTAATGTCTTCTTGAAAATGAACATAGAAGGAACTTCCTCTTAGAGACAAGCTACCACATTCTAGCTAGTTTGTATTTGCATTTTACAATCTTTTTTATTTTATTCATTAACAAAATTTGAGTTTCATTGTAATACTACATTTTCTAAAATATATTTGTGTATTTCCATTTATATTTATGTCTTCATTCCATTCGCTACATAACCCAGATCAAGGATTGGTCAAAATAATTTAAAATACGCCTCCCAATTTTATTTTTTATGTTTTCATTCATTAATGGAATTTGAGTTTCATTGTACTACTATGATATCTACAATATCTTTGTGTGTTTCTGTTTGTATTTCTACCTTCATTTCATTCTCTGCATAATCCAAATCAAGGATTGGGAAAAATCATTAAAGAAATCTCCACAAAATATCTTTTTCTAGGTTTCACTATGCTACTATGTTCTCTACAATATCTTTGTGTTTGTTTGTATTTCTACCACCCAGCTATTTCATTCCTACATAATTCATGTTACAAGGTTGGGAAAAATTATTATAAAAACTCCACTAATGAAAGAGGAGTTTTTTTGGATACATTTTAGTAGATGTTTTTTATAACTAAAAATATGGGTGGCCAAAGGTCACTAGTGGTAGTTTTTTGCCTAGTGCACTCCCTATATGATGGAGTACAAATGGCATTGACACACCCCTATTTCATACTTATTGTGTGTATTTTATATTATAGATCATCGATGCTTTATATGTTTTTAATCATTGATGCATATATATCCTTGCACACCATGAAATCTTAGTAATGGTAATAGTAACATCAACTGTAATAGTATCATTGAAGGGAATGGTGATGTTTTTGTTCTAAGGAGCACCGATGCACTTAATGGTTCTTAGCACCAGTGTGTGACTACATGTAAAGCGCACCTATATGTGCTATAAACTAGTGCATGCATGTGTTTATATATTGAACATGCACTAATGTGTTAGGACAAATAAAATGCACCAATGTGTAACAACAATTTTAACACATCGATGTGTAACAACCATTTAAATGCATTGGTGCTTTAAAATGTATAAAGCGCACTAGGGCATACAAATGAACAAAATTCACCAATATGTTTTAGTGTCAGATTTTCCTTGCATGCTATTTAATATTTTTGCAAATATGAAAATGTAGCTTCTTATTTTTCATAAAGTTACAATTATTGATAAAAAAAATAAAACAATTTTATAATAATATTTATTTTTATGTTTATAAATGCACTTGGATATAATAATTGCATCGATGTATTATATTGTTTAAATAAATATACCATCGGATTACACTTTGTTCATTGTAATAATGTAAATAATCATACATTTAATAACGAATTACATTTTGTTCATTGTAATAATGTAAATAGTGTACATTTAATATACAGTAACATTTTATAACAATAATGTGCATTAAAACAAAATAAAACCATTTTATTATATAATAATGAACCATCCATTGTACAAAATGGGACAATGTAAATGTTCACAATAAATTAAATATCAATAAATACTTGTTACAATTATTGAGTAACTCCTCTCATCAAATAAGACAATGTAATATCCCTAAAACAAAGATGTTTGATTTTATAAACAATACATTTCAGATATAAAAACATGGCATTCAAAATTATATTGATCATTGTTCATTGCTCAAGTTGTTGTCATTACTCGATTTGCTTACATGTCCCATTTATTCATCACTTACATGGGATATTATACTTGGGTTATTTGCATTGTTTTGTTGATTATCTTGGTTTTGTTCTACCTCCTCATGTTCTATCTACAAACATAAAAAAAAGGTGTAAGAGTATATATAAATTTATAATTATAATTTATGTGATTGGGAAATCAAAAGTCATACCATATCATTGAGTTATTCATAAACAATACACATTCTTTTTTGAATTTGTTCTTATTATCATCTCTCAACATTTGTTATGTTGCCTCCACTCCATACTTTGTTTCCAGTGAGTTTTTGATGCCACAACAATGTCTAGATATAATAAAAAGTTTATTTTTGTTCCAATGTATATAAATTAGGGGATGGAAAACAATACTATAAAATTGTTCAATTAACTCTTGATACTCCAACACATACTCACAACCCATACGTAATCCAATGTCAATTTAATGTTTGGATGAATCTTTTTTATATGTGAGCACCTTGTAAAAAACAATCATGGACAATTGTAAATTAATTAAAATATAAAATCAAAATGGAAATATGATATGTTAAGTAAGGAAAACACAAGCATTGCTCACAAATTTTGTGATCAACCATTTTGAATTATCAACCAATCTGATATGTTGAATGGGTTCCATTTCTTATTCTTTTTTGTAACTAGAAACTTTAAAAATTGAAATGAGTATTTCAAGAGATAAAACTCTTTGAACAAATATTTAAAAAAAATCAATGATTACATCGTTTGATGCACATTGTTGTTGGGATAGTTCTTCTCGCGATTTAATTATTCTTATTTGTTTTACTATCTCCTTATAAATTTTTTGGACGTCCATACTCACATTTTTCGATATCATATCATTCAACATCTTTAATTTTCTCAATCTTCATAAAACACAAAACAACAATAAAACTCTAATTAATATTTCTATACAAATTAAATATCGCATAAATAGTAATTTGGTAATCTTTTGGACTATCTGTGTGTGTGTGTGTGTGTTTAGAAATAATACTTTCTAAATGTATCGGTTTTGTTATTGTATGACTTTTCTATTGCGAGTCTCACAAGTTTCATTGTCCATTTCTTGAGGAACATTAGTTGTAGTTGAAATATAACTCGGTTCTTGGATACATTGGATTGATTTTTGTATTGTCAGTGGAAATATATGTTTGTTCCAATATATCCCTCATAGTTTTATAAAGTGTTTCCTTTTTGTCATTAACTTTCAACACCACCATGGATTGGACAAGGGATCAATTCATCATCATTTATATCATTTGTAAGTTTTTTCTTGGAGGTCCATACGTTCCCGTATCATTTGACATTCCTACACACACAAAGCAATGCATTGATGCAAATTGAATGTTTGAGACTATTGTTATTGTTAAAGAGTACATTTATTAGTAAAATTCAAAGAAAACTTTTATATTGTTCATCTTTTGATCCACCTAATTCCCATGTTTGTAACATTTTCATAGAACATTAACACTCTTTGGGCCACTCAAATTGCAAACAATCTTATCAAGTTTTTACAAATTTTGCTATCTACATGGCACATGTTAACCAACACACATAATTTAATCCCATGGATAATTCAAGTATATCACTTCTATAATGGAATACTTCAAGAGTAGCTTGCCTTATTCTCTTCTTGGGACATGCTTCCCTCATGCTATTTGTTATAAGTTTTTTTTCCCTTCTCTCTTATTAGCCATATTCTATTAAAAGAAGACCTACATAATGAAATGTGCAGATTATGAAATATGTTTTACAAATTGAGGAAAGAATCTTAGCCTAAAGTGTAACAAACTTTTCAAATCATTTTGTCATGATGTGATGCTAAATTAATATGCCAATGCAAAATATACAATAATCCACATGCGGTGTTGTACATATGAAGCATTGCATAGTCTGATACACAACTACACACCCCCGCACTAATACACTTGTAGGTTTTCGTGAGAAGTGGTGCACTCAATAGTATTAAACGCACCTAGGCATCTATACTATATAACGTGCAATGTGAAACCAAAAATGGTTTTTAGAAAACAATTGATAGGGACAAGTTTTGGAATCTAATGAAATGAGGAGCCTGAGTCCATCAAAATATATTTTTCACAAAAAATACTATTGAGGCCAACAAACACCCTAATTAAAAAACACTTAGAGTCCCAACAAAAATAAATATAATTATGAAAGCATAGAAAAAAATGAATGCATGTTTCTAGGGTTTGTAGCAACCAAAGAAGAAATAAAAGGAAGCCAAAAAAAAAACAAGGGTTTTCAACATTGAAGGTAAGTTTTGAACCCTTCTATTTTCTTGAAATGGACTATAAATATGAATTGAAATAAACAAAAAAATTCAAGAAATTTGTGAATTGATTGAGGGGAAATTTGTTGAAATGAAGACACAAAGTTATATACTTTAAATTTCTCCCCTATAGATTTGCATGTGACCCATGGTGACCGCTTTTGGATTTTTCTCCACAAAAGAAAATCTATGAACTCCAGATCCCTTATATGGTGTCTCTTGCACAGTTTCCTCTCCTCTAGAATTTTGGCACAATGATTGGGTAGGGTTTATAAACTCACTTTTACAAAATGAAAATCCCTCTCTTTTTTTCATTTTCCAATTCATTGATGAAAATGTGTTGTTTATTTTTCAAAAAACATTTTCAACATGCAATGTGTCCATTATTATTAAGTGTACTAATGTGCAATACTACCATAAACACATCGATGTAATAGATTTCAATGAAAATGGAAGTGTGAGCCTCCACAAAATGTACTTTGTAGAGTTTAGTTTATGTTTATGTTCAATGCATGATAAAATTAAAGTGCATTGTTGTATATTGTCCAATGACTTCATCGATACAACTGATATAACTAGGCATGTCAATTACTTGAAAGAAAGGACATTCTAAGTTTTTTTTTTAATTTAGGAACATTACATGCTTCACAAGTCTCTTTCTGAATGTAGACACATATTAATTGTGGTTTTGACTCAAATGTATGGGGGGAAGTTGGTAATATCAAATGGTTGATTCTTCAGCTTCCTTATTCCATATCATTCCAAGTCCATCAAGTTCTCCCTTACCATCATAAAGTAGCTTAGATTTTGTTGTCATTGATTATCCCTAATATTCTCTATTAGTCAAATGTTAGATGGTCAAATCATCTCTTCCTTTGCTCAACAAGCTGTAACATGCCATCTTCCAATAGCCATCTTGGGCCAGTGGTACTTCACCATGTACTAAATCTTTTCTGAAACCAATAGTAGTATACTACTATTTGATATAGTGAGATGAACCCTCGGCCGTCACACCCAGTCCATTATGTTAATGAAAGAGTACCCCAAGTTCATGGTTTGATGCTTCCCTTTGCGGTCAAGGATTCAATAGGTGATATATACAATACATGTAGGAACGCTTCTATTTTCTCTTTTTCTTTTAAGTTGGAATCCAAATCAATTGTGTTTTGTTGAAAATTAAAAAAATGTTGGAAAAGTTAGTTGTCATTGATGTCAAGCATGATATGATAGATGCATTTGAAAAAGTCTACAAGAATCCCCAGAGCTGTAGTCATGAAGCCCAAAGGTGTTTGAGGAATAATGATATGAATGATAGTGTAAATACATATAACCTCATGGATGGATAGTCTTCATGATGCCATTTCCAACTGTAGGTGAGTGGCATGCTACATGGTTCCTCACGGTTGAGGGTGATATGCCCTCTTGAAGATGGAAGCCCGAGAGTATAAATAATCCCACAAACAATTGTAACAGAAGTGACAAATTAAGCCCAAATTAATTAAGAGAAGAAAAGTTGTTGCAAACACTAATTTACAAGTTGACCCCATTGCAATAAAATATTAAAACAAATATTAAGGATGTTGTTGGTAAAATCAACCTCGATGGAATAATCATTAAAACTTAAATTGATATTTATTTGGTTCAAGTTGGTGTAACATCGCACTTTACTGAGCACATGTTATTGACTTATTCTTTGAGAGTTACTTGCATGTATGATCGATTATAGTATGATTATTATTTTCTTATGGTTTTGATAATGATGTTGATGGTTGTGATTTAAGGTTAATTGATATATATGTAGCCAGTCATTATTGTGTGATTTCCCTGAGTATGCATGACACTTGACAGATTGTGGATATTGATGGCATCAATGGACCTCTTGGAACTCAGATTGAGTGAGGGAATGGATTGTATTGGTTTTGAGTATTTCATTTATACATATGTGACATTTGATCGATTATAGTATGATTTTGTATGGATCATTGTGATTATTTCGTTGATGGATGTTGGTGACTTGTTGCTTGCTAATCGACTCACATAAGGAGTAAAGGGCCATAGACCATATATTGAGGAAGTGGTGGCCGTGAGTCCATGTCACAACCTACTAGCACCTCCATTAAGTAGCTCGAATTGTAGTTATAACGATTACCTAGTTCAAGAGGTCCACGATAAGTGAAAGGAAGAGCTAAAGGCAGTTGCTCCGCGAATATTTCTAAAGTGCAATAAGGCATGGTCCTTATTCCTTGAAAGCCCTCAGTCTCTCACAAGATCGCCCAAGTGGAGTGTTGACTCCAAGTGTCAGAAAACTTCCAAACTAAGTAAAAAATAGACAACTGAAAGAATGACAAGTGACGCATTAGAGAACGTTGGTGCATCTTAAAGGGAACATCATGAAAGTAACACTTGAGTCAATGAATCTAGGTGGCCTAGAAAACCTTGAGTGAATATTTAAACTTTGTAAAATCTTTAAACATTCTTAGGATATAATTAATTAATTAAGGATTGAAATTATTAATTTTAAATCCCAAAATGAAAGTCTAAGCCTATTTAAAATTTAAGCCTAAGTCTAAGCTTGGTGAGATTATTAAAACTAAATTACAAATTAAATAAAATGAAAGGAGAGGTAAAATCCAATTCAAGAGTGCAAGAAGATGAAATAAGTCTAAAGAATTAATACAATGCACATGTATGAAAATACCAAATTGGAATTTAAGGAGAGAAAGGAATAAAGATGAAAGAGATGTGTATGCATATAAAGGTATCTGGAGTCTAGTTAACACTAGTCTAACTAGAAGAATCTTATTTTAACTCAGCTCAGATTTAGTAAGGCATCAGTAATTAAATGGGAATATGAGGAATAAAAAGACAACCCGGTGATTTAATGGTGCTGCTTTAGGAGAGGTGGAGAAATTGAACTGAATTAAAGATGGATTGTGGATTTACTTGTGCAGCTAAGGGAATGGGTGACAAGTGTAAGGGGAAATAATTCTAGATTATTTAATTAAAAATGAATTAATTGTGCAAGTGGGGATGTGTCATGCATAAATTCTATAAAACAAATGACCTATAAGGGAATGGGATCAAACTTTTTGGAACCACTGTTATGCTGCCGAATTTTTGACTAGTTTTACTTGTGATAGTTGGGATACCCGGCTTGAGAGAGAGTGGTGGCTCTACACTGCAAGGCTAAGAGTGAGAGCTAAGAGAGGATTTCATTTCAGCATGGCCCTTCCTAGCAGCTCAGGAGAGGGATAGGGAAAACTACCCCTAAGCGTTGGGCTGGAAGATGCAAATTGAAGTCTCAACAATTGTAAGAGTGGGAGGAATTGAGACGTCATTATTGAAGCGCATCTTCAAAATTTCTTTGCTGGTCACGGTAATTTTATTAAGATTGTAATTGTGATAGATTAAATTATAGATGCAGTTTTAGAATTTTGCCGTATGCTGATTTATGATATAAATTGTGAGTTTTAGTGAAGGCATGGTATGATATAGAAGGTGAAATTTAGCGTTGCTACCTTTCTTTAAAAAACAAAAACTAAACTACTCATTGAATTCTATGCTAGCTATATCATTTTTCCAGCCCACTGGATCTCGCTTGATTGTTGTGAGTCGATATGTTATTTTATAAAACAAAACCTTGGGCATTGCCTTTGTTCAATATCATTCATGGAGTGAAGAATTCCGTTATAAAATTTTGGCCGACTGATATTTCCTTCAATATCATTCATGGCGTGAAGAATTCCGTTATAAAAATTTTGGAGAGTAAAATTTGTTAACCTTGGAGAGCTAAGAGCTTCAAATTTTATGATGTCGCTACCAATAACTTTAAAGGAAGTCATAGTCCCTAGCTTCTGTGTGAGAACAGTGATGAAGTTACTTTTTGAAATGGAACAAACCATTATTGTAAGTAAGCTCTTGGAAATAAGTTGTTGTATATAAGCTTTGTATCATATGTTGTAATACATAGTTAAAATGCAAATTGAAACTACTTAATTGTTGGTCTGCCCCATTAATGGAGCTTATTATTAAAATAATGTAATATTTGATTACTTTTATGAGTTATATTAATTTGCATTTATACTTAGATAATTGGAAAGGGTCTTATAATGGTATCGAATATCACAATAGTTTAGTGTTTCTCATTATATTATTTGAAATTAATCAGGATTTTTTATAATTATGGTGAAATATTATAAAATAAAGTTATATTATTTGAAATTAATCAGGAAATGCTTTATAAAGATAATTGAAATATTATAAATAAAGTTATATTATTTGAAATTAATGAAATGCTTTATAATGATTATTGAAATGTATAAAATAAAAGTTATAATAATTTGCATGTATATTTAGTTAATTAGAAAATGTTTTATGATGTTATTTGGAATATTACAATTCCCTTTTTATGTGGAACTATGGAAAGTGTAGTAATAATGGAATAAATATTATTGGATGCTTGAATATAGTTAGTTGACAACCTATCATTAATTGGTGCATAAAGTTAATCGATCTTGCTAGAAATTGATAATCAATAGGCATATTGAGAAATTAATTAGCTCTTACTTATTAGATTAGTGACAATTCATGGGATGTAGACATCTTCAAGTTCTTGCTTAGGTTATGCAGTCCACAGGACAGCAAATGGTAAAGATCAATTGGATGAATCCTAGACTAGAGTGTTGATTATGTGTCTTGAAGGTCCTAACATTGCAAGGTAGGTTGAATGAAGATTAGTTCTTTATTAGTCAATGACGTAGTTGATCATTTATTGTATTTTCTTAGAGTTGATCATGTGGTGTTGAATTGCATCGCTCCTTATGTTCATGTGTTGATTATCTGCGTGGATTTGTTAATTATGGTAATGCGTTGAATGTGCCGTTATTAAATTATGATGATGTGACACTTGTGATGTTATTTTTATGTTGTGTCGATTTTAGTTATCTAATCCAATATATATATATATATATATACACACGCATATTTTCCACATCGTTATTCATTATACCATTAGCGTCGGGGGTTGATACGAGTTGACCACTTTTAAAAAGAGGGTGTCATATCTAGTATAAATAAGGCACCTAGGAGTTCATGTGTTACATTAACTCAAGTGATTTATAACTGAGGTAAATAAGGAGATCTAAGACGAATCTTACAGGGAATATGAAGTGAATAGGAAAAATTTCAAGGAGGATGGAATCACAGCCAGTGATGTGTTCTAAGGTATGTTATTTAAAGGTCATCTTACCATTTTCATATAACATTTGTTCTATAATGATTGGATAATGAAAATTGAAGGTTGTTGAGAAGACATATCAAATTACACAGGGTAAAAATTCCAATACAGGTTGTTTCACTTTTGAGATACACTCCATGGGAAGTTAAAGTTTTTTTACTAGTCCTTAAACTAGTCTCAAATAGGTGTTCAAGATAAACAATTATAACTTCTTCATAGGGGATCCAAATTCTACAAGACAAATTTCAGTGGAAAGATAACATTCCTTAGTATCTTGTGTGCGTGTTTAGAATCGGATATCAAATATTAAGTGTGTGACATGTTGTACAAGTTATCTCTCGAGGAATAAGTTGGGAATTCAACAAGGTCTTCCATTTCCACTATAACTTATGTATGGAAGTTCGAGACCTTGAAATTTTTAGGAGGTGGAAGAAATATCTCAAAGTATCTATGGTTAAAATTTCATACATTCTGATATGAGAGTTATGGTTGTTGAGATTAAGGTTTGTGACTAATCCAAAACTAGTCTGCGACACTAAGGTAAAGTTTGATGAGATGCTATTCTCGTGTTGCTAAAGTTGAGGAAGAGTTGTAGGTCTATAATTTTGTGTATCGGGTCTTCTACAAGATCATAATTATTCTTTACATGTTTTATTGAGGGTTATGTTATGGTACATGCTTGAGACATGTATTCATAATGATGGTACATGATATAGTACACCTTTGTGATGATATGATACATTTTTAGAAGTATATATTATTTATCTTGGTATCTAGTTTGGTATATGTCATGGTGATGTTATTACATACTTGAGTGACATATTATGGTACTTAGTTGAAGCACATCATTGATGATATCTTATGATACATGGTGTATGGCATAGTTGAGACATATCATGAGTGATAGGGTATATATTTGATGCATATCTTGGTGATGTTATGGGCACATGCTTGGTCATAATAGTACATGTTGAGACACATCTTAGTGATGTTATAGTTTCATTATTTGATACTTATTTTGGCACATGGATTTGAGGCACATATCTTGATGATGATCTTGTACATTGTTAGAAGCACTTCTTGGTGATCTTGGTACGTGATATGGTACAAGTTTTAGTACACGATTGATGCATGATGATATAGATACGAGTTTTGGTACGCATAGTTTGATGCATGATATATAGAGTTGATGTACATGGTTGGTGATGGTTTTAGTATCCATGTTAGTGGATCTAGTTATAGTTCGTTGATGATAGTATATACGGTGACAGGGACAAGGAAAAATTGGATGATTGGTTGATCATGGGGTTACAAGTTATGTGACAATGACAAGTTGTTTGATGCTCGGTGACAATGATTGATAGGTTGATCAATGAAGTAGTGCCAATTGAGTCTACACTTATATTTTTAGGGTGGTAGGACGAGGCAAAGGAAATGGGGTTGCCAGCCTCCATCCAGTTGATTGGTGGAAAACTCGCGGAGTTGGATCTTCTTGATTTGGAGCACATGCAAATTAGAGGTTGTAGCCTCCTTACAGTTTAGTCTTTGAAACCTGAGGGAGTTGGAGCTTCCTTTGGGTTAGAGCCTATAAATCATCACGGTTGTAGCCTCCTTCTAGTTGCAATGGAGAATTGAGGAGTTGTAGCTTCCTTTAGGTTGGTGCACATAAAATTAGGGGTTGGTGCCTCCTTCCTAGTTAGTCTTTGGAGAATTTTTGAAGTTGGTGCTTCTACTATGAATGTATTCATGATACATATAAGAAATAATTATGTGTTTTCCTCCCATTTGAGTTTCATGTAAATTATGATATCACGTATTGCTCACGATGTGATATTGTTGATTTATATTTCTTATGGTCATATGTTCTTTATATATTGGATGCAATAATAAATGATATATCGTTGATAAAGTTAAATTTGAATAGTATTGTGGTTGAAAGTGGTAGAAAGTGTTCATACTCATTCCTCCTGTCCCCCTCTCAATATTCCAACAATTGATATTAGAAGCGAGTCCTTCAAGAAATCAATTTAACCATTGGAAGGTAGATCAATGTATGTCATGGATAATGGATACAAATCTAATGGAATACCATGATTTGATGGCCATATTGGTCATAAGTATGAGATGTGGAACAATAAAATGAAACATTTTACAACCACAGGGGTATGATCTTTGGTAATAAATTGTTACAGGATACAAAGGTTTCAAAGAAACCAAGAAATTTGTAGCAATAAGGAATTGAAGAAACAAAAAAAATAGCATTAGTTTCATCTTGGAAGGATTACGAGATTCAATAAAAGAGAAAGTGGGACAATGTTCATCAAACAAAGAACTTTAGGGTGGCTAGACAATTTATACTTTAAAGGAATCTCAGCTATATACATGACCAGAGCATGTTAATTATAATAAAGAAGATGTTGAAGAAGAATGAGATGAAATATGCTGGAAATCATGTCAGGAGACAGTTTAGAAGATTGTGAAGAAGGCATAGTAAATATTGAGGCAGAACTAATTAGTGCTTTGAGTGAGATAAAGAAGAAAATAAATGAGGAAAAATGTTTCTCGAGGAAGAATTGATCGTGCTAAAAGAAGGTAATGGAGAAATTACAAGTAGGGTTGTCCTTGAATCTGAAATCTCGGCTAGATGAAGCTGAAAGTGATTGAAGAAAATATCAAAGAATCATATGAAAGAAACAATGTTTTGTATTTGATGTCGGTCACCATGGAGAGAGAGAGAGAAAAAAAGAAGAGGAAAGAGAGAAGAGAGAAGAGATTTTGACTAGCCATATCAACAAAATATCTGAGGACTTAAATAAGATTGAATCAAAATTCAACCAATAAGAAAGAAGAATTGAAGAATAAATTGTCTCCTTGGAGACCCAACTTGAAGAAGCAAAGATAAAGGAAGAAGTAATGAATCGAATGATAAAGAAAGAAATGGAGTGTGAGAAGATTGAAGAAGAAGTTGTCACATTAAAGTAAGTAAAATTTATGAGATCAGCAAAGGGAACACTTGCTTAAGAGAAAGCTCCACATCATCGATGGGAATTTGAGAGGAAGTGTTCTGATTGCTAGAAATAGAAGAATGAAGAGGCTAGTTGCTCTAGGAATTCATGGAGGCCCTACCAAGAAGGAGTATGTAAGCCCTCAAGAAGAACATTTCACGAAATGAAGTTTCAAAGGAGAGATTGCAAAGAGATGGATATCAAGGAATACCCTCCCATACCAAGGTATCAAAGAAGCTTCAACCATTTTGAATGAAACAACATAAGAGAACATCATGATCATCCAAGACATGAGTTCAAAGGGAATACATCTACAAATAGATTATTCACTCCCAGTGTAAATCTTTTTTATGGTCATTGTTTTCTTGTACTAACTTTGGACATAAAGCGCTAGATTGCAGAGCTTATGGAAGAAATTTCAAAGCAAGAAATATTTATGGCATGGCTCCACATAATATTGAATGTTAAAAATTCACAACTATGGACACATAGATCATGATTGTATAAGCATTATGGATGCTTCTATGAAGAGAACATTGATATCATGGATATAAAAGATTTGGAAAATCAAACAAGAACATATAAATGAAGAAAGAAGAACATGAAGGAAAACACCCATAGAGTCCTTACTCGGGATTTGCAGTGAAATGAGATGGAACAAATCTATAGGAAAAAAATGAAGATATTAGATCTGAGGAAGGTTCGAGGAGAAAATGGAAGAAATAATAAGAACAAGTGAATGAAAAAACTCCCAAAGATCATACTCACAATATTTACAACAGCACCCAATATCATGATGAATCTGGATAAAAGAGGAAAGATGTCAAAATTTTAGAAGATTATGAAGAGGAAGATTAGTCCGCGTGGGGTGACTCCACCACCTTTGAGCCATTAGGCAGAGACTCCCAGTGAATCTACGAATATTGAAGAGAGTGTCTAAGAAACGAACTCCTACATATCAAAGAACAATCTTCGAGAAGTTTGAAGATGTTTATAGATGTTGGGAAGCGATTTCAAAGTGGTTTGATAATGAAGTGTAGAATGTATTTTGAACACATTTCCGTACAGAAAGCGTAAATTTGTGATTATGAAATATATCATTGGCACATTTTTCAGTAAGAGGTTCATGATTGCATAGAGGATTTCATGTATGTATTAATTATATATATTTCTATTTATATTTTTTCTTTTGGACATGTAGAGTCTAATTTTCATATTGAACAAACAACTTGAAAAATAGAAATATGTAGTGATCAATTGTAGAAGATTCGAAGAAGTATTAAGAATAGTAAAGTGACATTTGGGTCAACATTGTATGCACCATTTGTGTAGCAGAGTCATGGATAATTTTATGACATGTGGAATTAGATGGATTCATGAGAGATTTTAGCCGAGGTCCTAAGCAGGATATATGATAGTGGATGAATGCATATAAACAATTGGAATAATTGAAATCAGTGGACAGAAATTGGAATCAATTAGTCACAGAGGTAAGCGATGAAGAGCCTGACATAACATGGAAGAGAAATTGTAGGCATAAGTTATCTCGCCAGAATAAATTATGGTCATTGATATGAAATTGAAAAGCCATGAAGAATTGAAGTTAAGTAACTTTGAATGTTTTTATATATGTCCGACTGAATTTCAAGAGGAAGCACCAATGGACACGAAAAACCAGAAGAAAGGAAAAGAACGACTATGTAGGAAGTTCCATATTGATATACATGACATTTTGTAGAGAGCCGAGGAGGAGAAATCCTGAGAGAAAAGAGATCGGAAATACAAAGAAACATGAGGAATAGAGAGTGCGATTAATTGTTTGGAGGATGTATATCGATAGGGGGAGTTACCCTTTTTCTTTAATGACCCCTTCTTTATGACTACATGCGGCCCTTAGCGGTCACAATATATTTTTTTAGCGGTGTGATGTGACCAATAATTAAATGTACAAATTGGTAATGACACAACTACGTTAGGAAGCGAGAAAACAATGACTCAACCCGTACTAGCACAGCGTACCACTAAGATAAAACCGTGATAATAAAAGAGCGGATAAAATGGCTGCAGGAGCTAAGCGAATGGCATACAAGGGTAAAATGACAACATCAACAGCCAACTGCAGGCTTGACAGCGCGTGGCTTCTGGCTTCAAGCCTCCTACGGCACAGAGCCAAATGCATTAAGGCCATTCACGAGGAACCAAATTACCAAAATCCTATTACAATGGACACAAAAGCCCGCAGCCAGGAAGCACCTGCATTTCAGGCCGGTTAACATTCCATCTATCCAGCGAGGGCCGCGCAGGCTGATCCCCTCATTAGGAGTCATGTTGTCACAAGGCGATGGGCATGACCATAACCATGGCGCAACAAAACACAACTAGGCCAACAACCCAAGAAATAAAATCCCTCAGCTAGGAGTGATTAAGCTGTCAAAGCGGAAGATAAGCCAAGCACCCAAACAACAAATGGGAATAGGAACTGAGAAATCACGACTCTTGTAAAATCATACATCACCTTAAATTCCAAAGAATCCTACATCAGCTTATGGTTATTAGTAAGCTAGAATCTAATCTTTTACAACCAATGCAACCTCGCATTGAATTTCCTGAATTCACATGCATCATACATTCCTTAATCTGATCTTTCTTTACCATTTATTGAATAACTACTTGTTTCTTTTTGCATTCAAAAGTGAACTACTAAATTCACTTAACATAATCAATATACCTTTATCAACAAATTGTTGTCTATTAACATAAATTAGACAAATTAACGATGAAGTGAACTACATTATCTATTAATATTTGAACTACTTAACATAATATAAATGAACTAAGTTGTCTATTGACATAATATGAGTGGACTACTATATGCACTTAACATAATCAAATTTATAGAATAACCACTTGTTCGTTGTCTATTAATATTTGAACTACCTTGGAACTACGCTGCCTATTAAATATTAGGCATTTGTTGTCTAAATACTGCAGAATGTATTCAATATGTCGTTATATGTTATTGTTGTCTATATTAACAAGTATCTGGATAATTCTATCGATAAACTATTAATAAATTATAATGATATCATTAGGTAAATAACCATGACTATTTGATAAATAAATAGTTGTGTAATAACATTCTTGTCAACAATATTTGAAATAGCTATCCATGATATTCGTCGCTATCAAGTACTATCAATGGCTGATACCAATCAATGAAATCGTTATCCCTATACAAAAATGAGATCACTATCCTTACAAATGGAATCGTTTCTACAAATGAGAATGTTGTCTGTTTTAATTCTCTCTCTATTCACTATCATACAAATAGAATCGATGTCCATTAATGGATCTATGTCTAACCATTACACAATCACCAAAAACGAAACCGACACAAGTAAAATCACAACCATTACACAAGTAAAAACAAAGCCATTACACTAGTAAAAATGCAACCATTACACAGTAAAAATGAATCCATTACACCAGTAAAATCACAACCATTACACAACTAAAAAAATGCAACCATTACACAAGTAAAAACACAACCATTACACAGGTAAAAACACATCCATTACACCAGTAAAAACACAACCATTACACAAGTAAAAACTCAACCATTACACAAGTAAAAACACAACCATTACACAAGTAAAAACGAAATCACATATAGTCATAAAACACAGTGATGTTCTGGAAAAAATGATTTGGTAAAAACAATTTGGGAAAAACGATTTGGGAAAAATGATTTCTTCACAGATTAATCCTTCAAGGATTAATTGTTCAAAGGTTAATCATTTAGCATTAATCTGAATCAAACGCAGATATGTTCTGGCAAAAATGATTTTGGTAAAAATGAATATGGGAAAAACAAATTCTTCAAAGATTAATCCTTCAAGGATTAATCATTCAACACATAGTTTAAACATTCCAAAGAAACGTAGAGTTGATCATTCAAGGAAACAAAGGTAACCATTCAAAAGAAATGCAGAGATAATATTTCAAGGAAATGCAAAGGTAATCATTCAAAAGAAATGCAGAGATAATCTTTCAAGGAAACACATAGGTAATCATTCATAAGAAGGGCGCAAGGATTCGAGATTAATCATAAATGAAAAGCACAGAGATAACTAAGGGATAGATAGTTGGGAAATTTTTTATCCTTCACTTATTATCCATGCATAGGAAAGTAGGGAATTTGAATCTATAAGTCTTTAAACACCGGAGTGACGACCGTCGATTCGGATCATGGCCGACTACTCAGGAACGGACTAATAACTTAAGGGATAAGGGACATAAGATAAAAACACAATTTTTCTTCAAATTAATCAATAAAAACAAATGCAGAGAAGCCATTGCAATTAGAGGTTGGGTTCTCCATGGGAAATAAATTCAAAATACAGCGAGCATAAGGCCAGGATGACTTTAAGTTCTTTGATCATAAAATGTTGGGCTCATCAAGACATATTGCTGAAGATAAAAATGAAATCTCTAGATAGTGTTACGCTGAATAAAACATATTCTTTAACACAGTAGAAGTACATTACTGAAGGCACGAGAAAAATATTTAAACTACCATTCAATACAATTATTCACATGTATACTGTAGCCAAATGAGAAAGCTCCGAGTCCTTTTCCTACACACGCTCCATCCAACTCTTGTTTTCCAACCGATGTGACCTCATTGGTACCGACCAACCAACGCTAGGAGTACTCTTCTTCCCCCTGAGCCCCCCGAGCCTCAAAGGAGCCACACACACAATACTAGAGAATGCTAGCACCCAACTCGTCTCGCAAGGTTGAGCTACCACTCATTACCCGAGCTAGGTATCCCAACTCCCACAAGAGAAAGTTCAGTCAAGATAAAATTTCAGCAGCGTAACGTTACACAAAAAGATGAGATCCATACTCCTCCTCCTCCATCCTTTTTATATATTTTTCAAATAATTAGTTTCCCAAATTCTCATTAAATTCCTTTTTCATTTAATTAATTTCAAAAAACCTCGTCCGTACACATGTCGCCCGATCCCCTAGTTGCACCAGAAAATAAATTTTATTAAATAATTAATTATTCCTATTTCCCTCATCCACCTAAGAGAATTCCTAAAAACGCTCATCGTTGTCCCAAAATTTCCTTACACTTCTTAAATGACTTACGCCTTACTTAATTCCTAATTGAGTCATAATTAGAAAGTTTCAAAGGAAAGATTCCTTACTAAGTTAGACATTCAACTTTTTCTTTACGTTTCCCCTTTTCTTTAAGTTTCCCTTTTTCTTAAGTTTCCTATTTCTTTTAAGTTTCCCCCTTTTTCCTTTTAGCTAAAAAAATTCAATTTAGCAAGTGTAGATAAAACAACCATTTTACCCTTTTTCATTTTTAATTAAAAATTAATTTAGCAAGTGTAGATAAAAACAACCATTACCCCTTTTTGAAAATTTAATCCTCCATTATAATTTTGACTTTAATAAGTAAGTTTGAATTTCTTACCCCCCTTATTGTTACATGTTTATTTATTATTATTATTTTGACCACATGTTATACTTAGACCTAGGTTTTAATTTCACTAGGGTGGGCGACATTTTTATTAAGAAAAATTGTTTTTAAATATTACTTATCACAACATTCGTTTTAAGGCCGACTAGGTTTATTCACTTACTAGTTAAAATCATGACGTGCCCTTCAGGACACACTAGGTGCTCTGAGGGTGCCACTCGCCTCTTTCCGTTTTCCTTGCGCGACGTACCCTTCAAGATGCACCACGTGCTCAAAGTGTGCCACTTGCCTCTTTTCGTTTTCCCTGCGCGACGTTCCCTTCAAGATGCACTACATGCTCCAAGGGTGCCGCTTGCCTCTTGACTGAATTTGGTAGACGTCAAACCCATGGATTCAATACTTCGCCAGGTGATCTTGTGGGATACTAAGGGCCTCTAAGGAATAATGCCACTACCTTATTGCGTGCCCCTTAGAATCATCGTGAACAACTGTCACAGTCTGCCCTCACGACATCGTGGGTCTTCTCAAACTAGGTAATCGTTAACCTATATTTCAAGCCACTACGAGAGTGCTAGTAGGCTGTGGTAGGGTTGTTGCCACACCTCTCCCTCAATGTCTCTGGTTGTCGTACGTGGCCCCTTTACTCCACATGTGAGTCTGATTGGCAAGCTATCATCATTCTGCATCCATCAACGAATCATGTCAGAAATAATAATCAATCATCATAACATCTAATCATATGTACATATGTCATATCAAAAACATTCAAACCCCAATAGTCCACTCCCTGACTTGATCCGGAGTCCAAGGGGTTTCATTAATGCCTCTGCATCCTCAATGTCCAAAGTCCTGCACACTCATGGGAACCCGGTCAATATCACCTATCTATGTAAATACAAAAAAATAACATATCATCATATCCATAATATCTCATAATCATAATCAAACGACCAATAGTATAATAATCTGGATCACTTGCAAGCAAGTGTCCTCAAAGAATAAGTTTGCTCAGTGCGTGCAAGAGTGGGATGTTACATACACCCCCTCTTGGTTTAAACTTCGTTCCAAAGTTTCACAGTATATAGGTGCCGAAATAAAGTGTATCACAGTATCATAAGTCTATCTATCAAACAAAAATGGAAACTATCGACGCATATCATATGCGTTGTCCCAGGTCGCCGACTGCGGACTATAGTTGTCCCACTGGACCTTGACCTGATCTACTGTTCGACGTCGTATATGTCAAATGTGATGGTCCAGGATGCAGATTGGCTTAGCCGTGAGCGCACCCTCATCATATACTTGCAAGGAACTCATGTCAATAACATGTGTATGATCACTAATATAATGTCTCAAAATAGATACATGAAAAAAATCGTGCATATGCCTCAAAGAATCAGGCAAGGCTAGTTGATAGGCCAAGGGCCCCTTCTTTTCCACAATCTCAAAATGTCCCATGAACCTAGGAGAGATTTTAGAACCCTTTCCAAACTTGATTGAACTCTTATGCGGTAAGAAGACTCGGTCGCCAACTTCGTAACTATGGTCGACACGGTGCACATCGACATAACTTTTTTTTCGATCCTATGCTTCTTTGATCCTTTGTCTTATTGTTTTCATTTTATATTCCATTTATTGGATCACTTCTGGCCCCACCAGGACCCTATCCTCAATCCGATCCCAACTCAAAGGCATTTGACATGGTCGGCCGTAAAGAAACTCGAAAGGCGCCATCTTAATGGTTATTTGATAATTGTTGTTATATGTGAATTCTACCAGTAGAAAGAATTCTTCCCAACGCTTATGTTGGTCCATCACATACATACGCAACATATCCTCCAAGATTTGGTTTGTTCGTTCGGTCTACTCGTCTGTCTCCAGGTGATACGTGGTACTAAAGTTAAGTTGGGTTCCCAAGGCCTCTTGGAAACTAGTCCAAAATCGTCCAATAAACATAGATCCTCGATCGGATATAATTCTCTTAGGCACGACATGCAGCCTCACAATCTCACTAATGAAAACTCTAGCTATATGCCTGATACGTCATACGCACAGGGATAAAATGAACACTCTTCGGTAGAGTGTCGAATAACACAAAAATTGAGTTGTGTCTCCTTGCCGTCAGTGGAAATACAACAATGAAATCCATCGAAATGACCTCCCATTTTGATTCCGGAATTGTGTGTGGTTGTAGTAATTCTTTCAGATTTCTATGTTCAACCTTCACTTGCTGACATTCTAGACATCTGGCCACATATTTGACTATGTCTTCCTCCCTTCCTTTCCAGAAGAATAAGGGTTTAAGGTCTGCCCTCATCTTCGTTACTCCCAGGTGAGTCATGTACACTTCTTTGTGAGCCTCGTTTAGAATCAAATCCCTTAACGCGTCGTTGGGCGGTACATAAATTCGAATTTTAAATCTCAATAATATGTCATTGTCCATAGTAAATCCTTCAAATTTTGGTACCATCATTGTGTTTTGTCTGATAAAATCCTTGACCTCCTTGTACCAGTCATCGTCATGCTATAAAGTTAGAATCTTTTCACGTAGATTCTTCTAAAGAGACATCACCAAAAATATGTGTGGTCTCCAACTCAATGTATCTGCCACTCTGTTCACAGTTCCTGTTATGTAATTAATCTTGAAATCGTACTCACTAAGCAATTCTGACCAACATCATTGTCGCACGTTCAAGTTTCTTTGCGTAAAGATGTATTGTAGACCATAGTGTTTCATTTTTAGTTCGAATTTCTATCCAAAAAGGTAGTGTCTCCAAACTCTCAAGGCATAAAAAATGGCTAACTATTCCAAATTGTGCATTGCATAGTTCTCCTCATGCCTTCTCAACTTTCTCGAGATGTAAGAGATCACTCAAACATCTTGTATCAAGACTCAGCCTAAGCCTCCCTTGGATGTGTCAGTGCATACCAAGAAGTCCGCGTCCATGTCAGGGACCTTTATTATTTGTGTTGTTGTAAACAACTCCTTGAGCCTCTGAAATGATTCTTTGAAAAATCCTCGACGAATCGTCGATAGTATCCGACTAAAGTCATGAAGCTACGCACTTCGGGGACATTCGTCGATGTAGTACATTCCATAATAGCCTCAACCTTTTCTGGATCCATAGAGATACCTTCGCTAAATATGACATGCCCTAAGTAGTGAATCTTTGATTAATAAAACGAGCATTTAGACAATTTCCCATACAATTTGTTCTCTCGCAAACACTGTAGTAACAAGTGCAAGTGTTCGTCATGCTCCTCCATCGTTCGAGAGTAAATAAAAATATTGTCAATGAATACTTGGATGAACTTGTCCAAGTATTCGCAGAACACCCCGTTCATCAAACTCATAAATACCCTAGGGGTGTTTTTCAGTCCAAAAGGTAAAACAATAAACTCGTAATCTCCAAACCTTGTCTTAAAGGCGGTCTTAGGTATTTCATCCTCCTTGATATGTAACTGGTGATACCTTGATCTCAAGTCGATCTTTGAAAGCACCGTTGCACCCTTCATCTGATCAAACAGATCATCAATCCTTGGCAACATATATTGATTCTTGATAGTCACCTTGTTCAATTGATGGTAGTCAATGCATAGTCTCCACGACCCATCCTTCTTCCGTATGAAAATAACAGGTGCACCCCACAGTGACACACTTGGACTTATGAGTCCTAGGTCTAGCAACTCCAATTGCATTTTTAACTCCTATAACTCTGGGGTTGACATCCGATAAGGCATTCTTGCTATCGGTTCAGTCCCCAGTTTTAGGTCTATGGTAAATTCCAATTCCCTCTCTGGCAACATCCTAGGTAACTCCTAAGGGAAGACGCCTGCAAACTCTTTCATGACCGGAAGGTGTTCTAGTCCTTCCTATAATCCCTTCTCATTTAATGCAAGGATTGCATAAAGCTTACATCCCTTGCACATTCTCTTCTGTAGCTGCAAGGAAGAGTTGAACCTTAGAGAGACTCCCTAGTTCTGACCTACAATCATGTGTCTCTGTCCCTCATCATCGACCAAGCTCAATCGTTTCGTCTTATAGTTGAGTATTGTCTCATGCGATTCCAACCAGTCCATATCAATCACGACGTCATAAGATCCTAATATCATGACATATAGGTTGGTCCTGGTGATTGCATGACATATAGGTTAAGGATACAACCCGTAACCTTCCCTCCAACCTTTTTTTGGCTCCTGAAGCCATTTCTACAAATCTAAACTCATCATGTTCGACTTCCTTTACCTTAATTCTTTTTAGTGTTGCACCAGAAATGAAACTCTCGGTAGCACCAGGATATATCAAAATACTAAGGGTCTGGTTAGCGACAGTACCTGACGTCTCAAGTACAGTCGATTGGTTCTCTTCCTGTCGATTGTTCACCATTGCATGGATCCAATGGGCCTTGTCCAAATCTCCCACGGTAGCAGGTCTGACTGATCCAGATGCTCTAGTCCTCTCCACTGGATATTTGCACTGGTAATGTGGCTCCCCACATGTACAACACCCTTTCTTCGGTCCAGTACTCCTGGTACCCTAAGTAGAAGCCAATGACCCACCAACTTGGAACCCTGGTCTGTTCTGTTGAATAGGCCTAAAATGTTGTTGTTGCGGTCGACGTTGCTGCTAGTGTTGTGGTCCTTGGTAAAGAGTCTGTTGCTAAGGTGTTGTTCCTCTAGGTGTAGTGAAAGTGGATCCTCTCTGGAAGCCACGATATCCTAGTAAATGTCTAGCTGGTGTCTGATGCTGCTGCGCACCAAATGACACCTGCCCCACGGGTCTTGCTGGAGTCCTGCTCTGAACCCCGCTGATAAGCTCATCCTATGCTATGAGGACCTTCTGAATGTCATCATGCAAGGTTTGAGGCATCATAAATCCTAACCTTTGCACGATTTATGACATTAAGGCCAAACACGAACCTGTTAACCTTAAGTTTCTTGGTATTCAGGTGCGGAGCATACCGAAGCAGCTCCATAAAATGAGCTTCATACTTGGGCACCATACGGCCACCCTGTCATAAGGCATTGAACTCGTTGAAATCCTCGAACAGTTCCCATGACAAGCCTTCAATGACCATGTTCAATTGTGGCATGCGTGTCTTCCACCATAGAAGAGCGCTCCCCTTCAGTTGAAAGACCGCCATGCAGACCTTCATGTTGGAGGTATAGTCGCGAAGTGAAAATCATGTCTCCATATTCTCCAACCATGCCTTGGCGACTGTGTCATCCGGGGTACCAAATAACTCAGGAAATTTTACCTTCTTGAGTTCACGGTGAATGCTACTAGCACCAACCGAAGCGCGCGGTGGACCCTCAGGGGGTGTCGGCACCCTGACCTCATTTCTATCCAAGCGGATAATCAATGCCTCAGATATCCACTGAAAGGACCTCATCAGCCCAACCACATCACCCACTGCTATCTGTTCTTACCTGACAACCTGTTCTTCTCCCTAGGGGTTAGACCCCTCAGGCGTGGATGTTATTGGGGGCGTCGCACCTCCTCCCCTAGCACCCCATCGTGTTCCTATGCGGCATCCTCTAACCATGATTACCTGCATGAATAAAAATCAAATTAATTAGAAACCTCATAATCAAATATCAAATCAATAGAACCTGTAGTAATCCCAAGTTGCGGGTTGAACTGGCTCTGATACCATATGTAACAACCCCTTCTTTATGACTACATGTGACGCAAAGCAGTGAAAAAAAAAACTTTTAGCACGAAGGAAACAACGACAATAATTAATCAACACAACTTGACGACAAACACAACTTACGCATTCAAGAAACAGACAACAACGACCTAACATACTATCACATCATGCCACTGGACGAAACACACGATAATCAAAAGATAGATAAAAATGGCTACCCGACCGACACAAGAAAGACAACGCCTACAAGCTAAAGGACAACATCAACAACTCGACACATCAGCTTTGATGAACCGTAACTAGTAACCTCTACGGCACACAAAACCAAATGCATTAAGGAGTTACAGAACCAAGTACCAACATCTATTACAATGAACAAAATACCTACATCGCGAAGCACAAGACTCCGACCAGGTCAGCATTCGCGTCTATCCATCAGGGCATGCAATGATCCCCTCATCAGGAATCATGTCGTCACAAGGGGATAGGCGTGACCGTAACCATGGCGCAACATAACATTTCTAGACCTTTAACCCAAGCTAAATCCCTCGTGCTAAGAGACTGAATTAACTGTCAAAACATGAAGACTAAACACAAGCACCCAAACAACAAGTCGATAAGACGCAAAGGAAATTTGACTACTATAACAATCATACATCACCTTAAATTCCAAAGCAATCCTACATCAACATGGTTAATGGTGCCTAGGAATCTAATCTTTAACCAATCGTACCTCACATTAATTTCCTGATTCTACATGCGTCATATATTCCTTAAACTGATCTTTCTTTACCATCTATGGAATAACTAATTTTTTTTTCTGCATTAAAAAGTGAACGACTAAACACACTTAACATAATTAATATATGTCATCAACAAATATACGTTGTCTATTAACATAAGTGAACTACTTAACATTAAAAAGTGAACTACGTTGTCTATTAATATTTGAACTACTGAACATAATATAAATGAACTACGTTGTCTATTGACATAATATGAGTGGACTACTATATGCACTTAACATAATCAAATTTATAGAATAGCGACTTGTTCGTTGTCTATTAATATTTGAACTACGCTGCTTATTAAATATTCGAAATTGTTCTCTATATTATTGTTGTCTATATTATTGTTGTCTAAATAGATGGTATTGTTGTCTAATATATTGCTATATTATTGTTGTCTATATTAACAAGTCTCTGGATAATTCTATTGATAAACTATTAATAATTATAATGATATCGCTAGGTAAATAACCATGACTATTTGATAAATAAATATCATTGTGTAATAACATTTGATATCAACAACATTTGAAACGCTATCCATGATATTAAATCTCTATCCATGACACTATCAATCAAAGTGCTACCAATCAATAATATCGTTGTCCTATACAGAATAGAATCAATGTCATACAAATAGAATCATTGTATATACAAATAGAATTGTTGTCATATACGAAATAGAATCGTTGTCTAGACAAAATAGAATCGTTGTCATACAAAATACAATCATTGTCTATTTTAATTCTCTATATATTCGCTATCTATACAAAATATAATCGTTGTCATTTATGAATCTATGTCTAACCATTACACAGTCACAAAAAATGCAACCATTACACAAGTAAAAACGCAACCATTACACAGGTAAAAACGCAACCATTACACCAGTAAAAATGCAACCATTACACAATTAAAAACAACCATTACACAAGTAAAAACACAACCATTACACAAGTAAAAACACAACCATTACACAGGTAAAAATGCAGTCACATATAGTCATAAAACGCAATGATGTTCTGGAAAAAACAATTTGGTAAAAAAGATTTGGGAAAAAATATTTCTTGAGAGATTAATCCTTCAAGGATTAATCGTTCAAAGGTTAATCATTCAGCATTAATCTCAGTCAAACGCAGAGATGTTCTGGCAAAATTGATTTTGGTAAAAACGAATATGAGAAAAACGAATTCTTCAGAGATTAATCCTTCAAGGATTAATCATTCAACGCAGAGTTTAAACATTCCAAAGAAACATAGAGTTGATCATTCAAGGAAAGCAGAGGTAATCATTCAAAAGAAATGCAGAGATAATCTTTCAAGGAAATGCAGAGGTAATCATTCAAAAGAAATGAAGAGATAATGTTTCAAGGAAATGCAAGGGTAATCATTCAAAATAAATGCAGAGGTAATGTTTCAAGGAAATGCAGAGGTAATCATTCACAAGAAGGGCGCAAGGATTAGAGATTAATCATAAAATAAAAATGTAGATATAAATAAGAGATAGATAGTTGGGTGAAAATTTATCCTTCACTTAGTATCCATGCACAGGAAATCAAGTCATTTGAATCTATAAGTCTTTAAACACTGGAGTGACGACTGTTGATTCGGCTCCTGGCCAATTGCTCAGGAATAGACTAATAACTTAAGGGATAAGGTACAAAAGATAAAAACACAATTTTTCTTCATATTAATCAATAAAAACAAACACAGAGAAGACATTGCAATCAAAGGTTGGGTTCACCATGAGAAATAAATTCAAAATACAACGAGCATAAGGTTGGGATGACTTTAAGTTCTTTGATCATAAAACGTTGGGTTCATCAAGACAAATTGTTGAAGATAAAAATGAAATCTTTGGATAGTGTTACGCTGAATAAAACATAATTTTTAACATAGTAGAAGTACATTACTGAAGACGCAGGAAATATATTTAAACAACCATTCAATACAATTATTCACATGCGTACCGTAGCCAAATGAGAAAGCTCTGAGTCGTTGTCTCATGTGCGGTTCTTCCAGCTCCTGCTTGTCGACCGATGTGACCTCACTGATACCTCCCATCCAACGCTAGGGGTAATATTCTTCCCCTTGAGCCCCCTGAGCCACAAAGGGGCCACACACACAATACTAGAGAATGATAGCACCCAACTCACCTCGCAAGGTCAAGCTACCGCTCGTTACCCGAGCTGGGTATCCCAACTCCCACAAGAGAAAGTTCAGTCAAGATAAAATTTCAGCAGCATAACGTTACGCAAAAATATGAGATCCATACTCCTCCTCCTCCATCCTTTTTATAGAGTTTTCAAGTAATTAGTTTCCCAAATTCTCATTAAATTATTTTTTCATTTAATTAATTTCGAAAAACCTCTCCCGTACACATGTCGCCTGATCCCCTAGTTGCACTAGAAAATAAATTTTATTAAATAATAAATTATTCCTATTTCCCTTATCCACCTAAGAGCATTCCTAAAAACGCTCCTCAGTGTCCCAAAATTCCCTTACACTTCTTAAATGACTTACGCCTTACTTAATTCCTTGTTGAGTTCATAATTAGAAACTTCCAAAGACAAGATTCCTTACTAAGTTAGACATTCATCTTTTTCTTTACGTTTCCCCTTTTCTTTAAGTTTGTCTTTTTATTAAGTTTCCTATTTCTTTTAAGTTTCCCCCTTTTTCCTTTTTAACTAAAAAAAATCAATTTAGAAAGTGTAGATAAAACAACCATTTTACCCTTTTTAATTAAAAATTAATTTAGCAAGTGTAGATAAAAAGAACCATTGCCCCTTTTTAAAAATTTAATCCTCCATTATAATTTTGAATTTAATAAATAGGTTTGAATTTCTTACCCCCCCTTCTTGTTACATGTTTATTTATTATTATTATTATTATGTTTTGACCACATGTTCTACTTAGACCTAGGTTTTAATTTCACTAGGTTGGTCGACATTTTTATTAGGAAAAATTGTTTTTAAATCTTACTTATCACATCATTCATTTTAAGGTCGACTAGTTTTATTCACTTACCAGTTAAAATCACGACGTGCCCTTCAGGACGCACAAGGTGCTCCAAGGGTGCCACTCACCTCTTTTTGTTTTCCTTGTGCAACATGCACTTCAAGATGCACTACATGCTCCAAGGGTGTCACTCGCCTCTTTCCATTTTCCTTGCGCGACGTGCCCTTCAAGACGCACTACCTGCTCCAAGGGTGTCACTTGCATCTTGACTGGATTTGGTAGATGTCAAACCCCTGGATTCAATACTCCGCCAAGTGATCTTGTCGGAGACTAAGGGCCTCTAAGGAATAAGGCCCCTACCTTATTGCGCACCCCTTAGAATCATCGTGAGTGACTGTCAAAGTCTTCCCTCACGTCATAGTGGGTCTTCTCGAACTAGGTAATCGTTAACCTACAGTTCAAGCCATGGTGGGAGTGCTAGTAGGTTGTGGCGGGGTTGTTGCCACACCTCTCCCTTAATGTATCTGGTTGTCGTACGTGATCCCTCTACTCCACATGTGAGTCTGGTTGTATCCGGTTGTCGTGACGGATCCCTCTACTCCATATAGAGTCCGTCGACAAGCTATCATAGCTCCGTGATCCATCAACAAATCATGTCAGCAAATAATAATAAATCATCATAACATCTAATCATATGTACATATGTCATATCAACAACATTCAGACCCTAATATTCCACTCCCTGACTCAATCTAGAGTCCAAGGGGTTTCATCAATGCCTCTACATCCTCAATGTTCAAAGTCTTTCACACTCACGAGAACCTAGTCAATAGCACATGTCTATGTAAATACAAAAAAATAACATATCATCATATCCATAATATCTCATAATCATAATCAAAAGGCCAATAATATAGTAATCTGGATCACTTGCAAGCAAGTGTCCTCAAAGAATAAGTTTTCTCAGTGTGCGCAAGAGAGGGATGTTACATTTCCCCCTGATGTCAAAGGAGGAGAAAGATAAATATCAGAATCATGAAGATAGGGGGATCATCTCCAAAGGGAGATACCCTTTTCCATTGATGTCAAAGTGGGATAGAAACATGAGGAGAGAAACATCAGGAGCATTGATCATAGGTGGAGTATGAGGGTTGGAGTATGAATGTTGCCATCAATGCCAAAGGGGGAGATTGTTGGATAGTTGGTTGTCATTGATGTTGTTGGATAATTGTTTTTCATTGATGTCAACATAAGTGGTTGTTATTGATTTCAACATATGTGATGGATTCATTTGAAGAAGTCTACAATAAGCCCCATAGGTGTGGTCATGAAACTCTAAGTTGTTTGAGGAATAAGGATATGAAGGATAATGTAAATGTAGGTAACACATTGATATATGGATATTCCTCATCGTGTCATTTCCAACGGTAGGTGGTACGTCACGTGGTTCCTCACGGCTGAGGAGATATGCCTTCTTGAAGATGGAAGTCCCGAAGTATGGTTAAGAAGCCCTAAATAATTGTAACAAGAAGTGACAAGTCGGCCCCAAATTAATTAAAAGAAGAAAAATTGTTACAAAAAAGAAGTTACAAGTTGGCCCCATTGCAATAAATATTAATAATGTTGTTGGTAAAGTTGGCATCAATGGAATAATCATTAAAAATTAAATTGAATTTTATTTGGGTCAAGTCAGCCCTAAAAAGAGCGTGCCATATCTAGTATAAATAAGGCACCTAGGAGTTTTATTTGTTACATTAAATCAAGTTATTTTTATCTAAGGTAACCAAGGATATCTTAGGTTAATTTCAGAGGGAATATGAAGTGAATAAGGGCGAATTTCAAGGGAGGATGAAGTCTTGTGATGATGTGTTCTAAGGTGTGTTATTTAAAGGTCATCTGACTATTTTCGCTATAACGTTTTTTTTCTAGAATGATTCAGATAGAGAAAATTGGTGTTTGTTGAGAATACATAGAAAGGTACCTGGGGTAAAATTTTTATCTTATGGGTCTTTGTACTTTTGGAGATACACTTTGTGGAAGATAGAGTTGTTTACTAGCCCTGAAACTAATCTCAAACAGGTGTTCCAGGTAAAAAAGTCATAACTTATCCATAGAGGATCCAAATTATGTGACCCATTTTTGTGGAAGTAGAACAATCCTTATTATCTTGTGTGTGAGTTTCAGAATCATATATCAAATATTGAGTGTGTGACATGTTGGACAAGTTCACTCTCCAGAATAGGATAATATTCAACAAGGTCTTCCATTTTCTCTATAACTTCTGTTCTGAGAAGTTTCAGACCCTACAATTTTGAAAAGATGGAAGAAATATCTCAGAGTATTTGTGGTTAAAATTTATGACCTTTATTAATTACAGGTACAGAGTTATGTTTGTTGAAATTTAGGGTTTGTGACTAATCCAAAACTAGTTCTGCGAGACTGAGGTAAATTTTGTTGAAGATGGCATTCTCTTGTGTTGAAGTTGAAGAAGAGCTACATGTCTATAATTTTGTGTATCGTGTATGCTACAAGATCATAGGTATGCCTTGGATGTGCTATTGAGGGTTATGTTTATAGTACATGCTTGAGGTATGTCTTGATGATGATGGTACATGATATAATACACCTTTGTGATGATATGACACATTTTTAGAAGTATATCTTAGCTATATTGGTATCTAGTTTGGTATATGTAATGATGATGTTATCTCATTCTTGAGGAACATCTTATGGTACTTAGTTGAGGCACATCATTTATGAATCTTATGGTGCATGGTCTATGGCATGATTGAGACATATCAGGAGTGATATGGTATATGCTTGATGCATATCTTGGTGATGTTATGGTACATGATTGGTGATAATAATACATGTTGAGACACATCTTGGTGATGTTATGTTTAATGGTTTGATACTTATTTTGGCACGTGGTTGAGGCACATATGTTGATGATGATATGATACATTGTTAGCGACACTTCTTGGTGATCTTGGTATGTGATATGGTACATGTTTTGGTACATGGTTGATGCATGATATGATACATGGTTGATGCATGATATGGTACATGTTGATGTACATGGTTTGGTGATGGATTTGGTATCCATGTGAGTGGATCTAGTTACAGTTGATTGATGATGGTTAATCAGTGATAGAGACAATGATAGGTTGGATGATTGGTTGATCATGTATTACAGGATGATGTGACAGTCACAAGGTTGGTTGATGTATCAGTGACAGTGGCAGGATGGGGTAAGGAAAGGGGGTTGTATCCTCCATCCGGTTGGTGCCGGAGAAATTAGGGTGTTGGATCTTCCTTTAGGTTGGAGTCTATAAATCAGGGGGTCATAGATTCCTTTCGGTTGGTGTCGTAGAACATATGGAGTTGGAGCTTCCTTCAGGTTGATGCTTGTAAATTATGGGGTCGTAGCCTCTTTCCAGTTGTAGCTAGAGAATTCGTGGAGTTGTAGCTTCTTTTAGGTTGATGCCTCCATCCAGTTGGTGCTAGAGAATTTGGAAGTTGGTGTTTCCTATGAATGTATTCTTGATATATATAAGAAAATGTTTTGTGGTTTTCTCCCATTTGGGTTTCCTCGTAAATTTTGGTGTATTGTGTATCTAATGTGATATCGTTGAATTGTATTGCTTATGGTTATATGTGAATGATATATTGGATGAAATAATAAATGATATATTGCTGATAAAGTTGAAGTTTGAATATTGTGGTTGAAAGTGGTAAAAAATGTTCATACTGATTCAACGCTCCCTCTCAGTATTCCAAATTTTTTTTGTCTCCTTCCATTGAGTCAACCAAGAGTTCTAGTGGGATGAAGTATGATAACAATAATACCCAAAGAATCTCTAATATGAAGTCCAAATTGTTGAACAAGCTTAGTGAAACAATGTCCAAGTACACACCAAGGTTGGTTCAATTGTTAGAGGGAAGTGATGAATCCTCTCTTCCTATCTAAATGTAAAGAAATTATCCTATTCTAGGTAAGCTTTGAATTGTGCATGACCATCTTCCTTACCTATGCCTGAGGTTGGGACTTGTTGTCCCCCAAGTTGTTCCCTCTCTCACATAGAGCTCAATGTTGAGACAGAATGTGTAGGAGAACCTTCTTGTGCCACTCTAGGACTTTGATTAAATCCTTGGGTTGTGTCGGGGTGTGGGGGTTACCTTCAATTATCATAAATTTATTGTCCTAGCTTGGCACACAAGAACAACTTTTTCCATGAATCTTTGACTAGATTTATTACAAAGAAAAAAGTGGTGCATGTAAATATTCCCTACATCTATGAAGATTTTTGTTTTCTGTGTAAGTGGTGAAAGTAAAAAAGTTACGAGAGATTGCTAAAAGTAAAGCTCATTAAACCAATACAAAAGGATGTCTTAATCATGACTCTATGTTCATAATACAAAGTGCATAACAAAATGAATATGCATCATAAGAAGAGGTTGAACACTACTTTCTAATTTAACATGTTCATTAAACTAAAATCAAATGGATAATACAAGCATAGATCCATTGTTTCATTCAACACAAATATAAGATGGAAAAGGAATATCACATGCATAACTGGCTTGATTTTTATTATTTCACTAGTGGCAATGTGCCTTAGCTCTATTTATACAATAAAATCAAAATTTATTTGAATTACAACGAGGGCACTAAATGGGGACTACAAAATATTAGTCATGGTCCTCTATTACTTCCTTTCCAAAATATGGAGAATATAATTGTGTTTATAGATAAGAGGAGAAAAGGAATAGAAAGAATACATAACAAATGTGGGAGATCCTCCCAACATGGAATCAATAAAACAATATGCAATGATAGGGCTTGAATCTTTCAAAATTTCATCACTTTGATGATACTCAAATTCTTGATCCTTTCCTTTGATGCTGAGGACTACTTATATAGTCTCTAAATGACCCATTGTTAATGTTATTTTTTTTTCCTTTAGAGATTAACCCTTAATTAAGGATGTAGATAGGATGAGATCTACCCATAGATATGTGTTTCAATTGTTTGAAAAAGAAATGACTTGGATGAGAAAGATGTAGGCTATGGTATCTTTTTCATTGTATAGGTAGATTATATGGCAACTACACATGTCTGCAAGGAGGTCATTTGGTGCATGAAACTATGTTCAAAAGTGGGGGTAAGTAAGAGAGCTATTGCAATCCAATGTGATAGTCAATGTGTCATATTTCTAGAAAATAACTAGACCTTTATGTAAAGACAAATCATATTAATATACAATACCATTTTGTTTGAGACATAGTATAGGATGGAAAGGTAATACCAGAGAAAGTTGAAACTTTGTCGAAAGTTTCACATGCATTGACGAAGTCAATGAGCAATGGATAAGTTTAGGAGGTGTTGCAACTCACATGTGCACCTCATGACCCTGAGTAGTTAGTTCAGAATTTCATACGTTCTCCCTTATTCACTTGCAAGGTATATGAAAAGTGGGAGAATGTTAGGACAGGTGTGTCATACACCTTTCATTTATCTCAATGAGAGTGGGCATGCATGCGACCCACATTGTGGCAATTAATTTTTAGTAAAAGCTAAAAATGTTGTGGCAATTAGTTTTGAGTAAGAGCCAAAAAAAAATTGTGGTAGTTATCTCATGAATGGAGTGATGACCTTAATAAAGCCCAAAAATATTGGTGGTTTCCTACGTGAAGAATTAGAACATAAATGGTTTATGGGTTTTTTATGCCTATATATTGAGTGATTGGGTTGGAGGTATTGTATGCGGTTATTGAAGGTACAATTATGTTGTTGACTTTGAAAGTGTATTGTAACCTTTATTATTTTCCAAATAATACAATGAACTTTCTTTGGAGTGTAGGGTTTTTCTCTTGAAAGGTTTTTGCCCAAGAAATCATTGTGTAATGGTTAAATGTTTTTATGTTATTTTTTTGTGCAATTATTTTTTTAGATTTTCTACACATTCTTCTCTTATTGATTAGATTAGTAAGCGTACTTTATACCTCTGCTTCCTTTCACTACCATCCTCTTACATGCATTCAATGATTGGTTTTGTAAGTTAATGGAGGTGAATGGGTTTATTTAAGGTACATGGTGAAAAGGAGATAAGATATAAGGCTAACACTTGGCAATAGAAGATTTACTTTCCAATATTATCCCTTTCCTCTTCCCCTCTAATGGAATCATAGCCCCTCTCATGCTCTCCATAACCATCTTGGACCATTATACATTATATCTGAATATTAATATTTACATGTCTTGAGTTTTTTGTGGAAAGCCTACCACAAGGTCCATGAAGTATACTTACATAATACATGCCTAGCCATTCACTAGTTAGGCCTCGACTTTGAGCTCTGCACTAGGAATGCATAACAACATATTTACATTATTCACATATGGGATCATTTATTTAAGCTCACATGGCTTGAATTTTGTCATTATAACCACACAGTTACAATTTATACACAATTTGATCCAATACATTTAAAGGGTCAAAACTAAGGTATTACATGATGATATAAGATTGAAATGAAATTTCTAGTAGCTGACATAGGTAAGGTGGGAAAGACAAAATATACTTGTGTCCATGATGCCCATTGGTAATTGGTTGGTGATAATGTTTAACTATTGTATATAAAATAATTTTTTATTTGGTAATGTGTAAGAAGACAATAATATTATTAAGGGATATAAAATAATTTTAGATATTACATGTTTGAGATAATGTGTAGGCGTAATCAAAGAGTTAGTCCCTGTCTTTATTTGAAATAATTAATCTTGCAAACTACTCTCAATTGGAGGATATTCTTATATATATTAAGTTGTTTATTGACAAGTTACCACTTGGCTTAAAATACCTCCAACAAATTCTTCGAAAGCATCACCCAAATGGGACAACCGCTCAATTGGATTAGATGGATTGATTATTCAACAAGTGCCACTGTAGTGGTGATGTCCCTACCGAGAGGTTTTTTTCCTATTGTAATATTATAGTGGTTATCGCAAAGAATGATGTCATAGCCCCGCAAAAATGATGTGGTTGTATGTTGTTACCACAACAAATGCATGATTCAAAGCATATACTTCCCTCCATTACATCAACTAACCAAGTATGCAATCCTATCTCGGCGGATTTTCCAACAACACCAACCAAAAGTAAAAAATGTTATGGAATTATATATCAAATTGCAGAAAAGAAGAAAATTGGGCGACATCTTAAACACTTTGGTAATATTAAAAGCCACTTTGGGGTTAAAAAAAAGGCACGCACAAGAAAAAATGGTCAAAATATCTATTGTTTAACAGATGGGATATATACCAACTTGTTTTGGATCCAGAGCTGAGACCATTCTATGACTTCCACGAGTTCTTTGTGTGTCCCATAACATCTTCTCTCATGTCATGCTCTCTAAAATGTAGAATGTTTAAATTGTAGATCTGCAACAGTTTTGACATCTCCACATTAAATTTTGAATATCCTGCAGTTTCTACTTTTCAGATGCTTACTTCAAATGAATAGACACACAAGTTGAATGTTGAAAGTAGGCAGCCATACATTTCTCTGCCTCTGCAACTTAAATAATATTGTCTACAGAGCTTCATTCTTGATTCGTGGTTGTGAAGTCAAATCCACATTTAGCACTTCATGTGATTCTATGATACCACTTGCACGACACACAATAGCGCACACATATCAGGGCACCCATCATAGATCGAAAGCGACATAATAAATAAAACAATGGACGGTGTGATAGAACATTCTTGTGAGGATCCATTTCCACTAATGTGATTTGGTCCTCGAAAGGAGGCTTCCGTTTAAAGCTCTTCTAAACTTTTTTTTCCAAGAAAAAATATCTCGAGATTATATTATATATAATTTCGTTTACAAAACTGCTACCACGAGCAAATAGACAGTGGGAAATAGGCGCTCTTGACAATAGATGTAACAGAGTCCACCGAAGGATCGGAGTCAGCAACTATACCGAACAAGAATAGGCGATTAGGCCAGGCTGATGACCGATGTACTTGAAGATACCCAGAAGGATGAGTGTCCGTTGTGCGTCATACGGATAACACAAAACCTCAATCGCAAGCTGGGAAGGTTCGCATTCGAGATCACGATAGAGCGAGAAGTCGTCTGCCAGATAGCGAGAACCATGGATCGACAAAGGCAGTTACCGTATAAGTCACCATTACATCGATTCAAACAAGTTTGATACGGAGTTGTAGGACTTTTCCAATCCAGTAGCACAGTGGAACACAGATAACCTCCCGGATTTCTCGCCAAGTGCTCTTTTTGATAGGGCATCCGCTTCTTTGTTATGTATCCTGGAGAAATGTCGGTAGTTGATGTCCCTAAAACGCTTTGAGAGGAAATGAGTTCTATCTTTCCAGGCATCAATCTGGACCGATTGCAGCTTGCATTTAAGGTTGATCCAGTCAATAATGACACGAGAGTCACCATAAACTTGAAGGTGGTCTAAAGACCAAAGAGAAGCTAATGCGAGGGTTGTCCACAAACCCAAAAGCTCCGCCTTAGTATTCGATCCCTCGCCACAATTCAAAAACCACTTAGTAAATTTGTTTGGAAGAGATTTGATTTGCTGGCAAGTCTGGAAGCTCTAGCGACACCGAGTCAAAAGCAGAGGCGGTGTAACGGCCGGAATAAGAAAGGAATCTAGCACCAAAGGAGGAGAAGAGATCGCCGGGGATTGCTGCCGGAAAAAGAGGCCAAACCACAGCGAACAACGCCATTCACAGAAGGTCTTTAGGAACCCGGCGTTTGCTTCTCTGCCAGTCTTGTGGGGTGTGAGGCGACCAAGCTTCCGATGATGAGGGACTTTGAAAAGAGAAGTCCAGAGAAACGTTAGGTAGAGTGGGCCCTTTTCCGATCAGCGAAGAGGAAAGGCGAACTATAAGGTTTAAACCTCCCTCGAAAAATCACAATGCACCAAGAGATGATTCACATCCTCGAGGCCTTTGTTGCAAAGAATGCAAATGCAGGGGCCCTCCCAACCTACCGTCTAGCTTCCCGAAGATAAAATTTTCCACCTATACCGTGAGGCAAGTGACGTTTATCTTGAAATGAGGATCTTCCAATGCAGTTGGCCGGATCCATATCAACCTCAATCTGCGTCTAAGCGCCTCCCAAGATAAAAAAATTCCTCTGTCGGCGAGCCAAGTGAACAATTTTATCTTGAGCGGGATCTTCCAATGCCAGATTTGACGGATCCATGAGCTATCAACCTCAAAACTCAACTGATGAAGGAGGGCAGAGTAAAGGTTTTTCACAGTGAAAGAGCCCGTGGAATCACCGCCAGCCCACAATAACGAATCAGGAATTTCTGAAAGAGTGATTCCAGAACTTTTTAGTGCGGAAGTGTAGCAGTTCCACTCACATGCCTGTGAACCCTCCAGCGATAAGGAACCACTGTCTATCCAAGCGTCAATGAGAGAGGAGACATTCGAAGGAGCCTTAATATGAGCAAGAGAGGAAAACCCCCTCGCTGCAAGCTGCTCGCAAATTGAAGGAGAGAGGATCGAATGAACACCCAGACCCAAGATCATGTCACGGCCTATGCGAATATTGGCTCCAGTACCTGGCTTCCATCGCAACCAATGAAGAATAACCGACGAGGATGCTATCATCCCTTTCCAAAAGGGAGAAGCCCCAGGATGAATGAGGGACGGCTTTCTGATCCAGTCAAAAAGGGAGAGGGATCCCATATACTTTTCCTTGATCAAAAGACTCCAAATGCTGTTATGAGTGAGCGCTCTCCAAAAGGAGTTGGCAAGTAGAGCTTGGTTGAAAGATGAGAGAGTTTTTAATCCCCAGCCCCCTGCCTTTCTGGGCTTGGATAGCTCTTGCCAAGAGCATAAGTGAAATCTGCGTTTTCCTGCTGAATCACTCCAGAGAAAGTTAAAAGTAAGCCTCCTGAGAATCACTAAGATCTTTGAAGGAATGCGCTCTAAAGTCATCCAATAAACGGCGAGACTCTCCAAAACTGTCTTTACCAGGATAAAACGCCCCCCAAGTGACAGCCATTTATAACACCAGAGGCTAATTTTTTTTTCAAATAGGGCCACAAGCCACTGCCAGTCACAGGGAGAAGA
>SNQJ01S0061679.1:23110-41801 GCA_010110895.2 Picea sitchensis | reverse complement strand
TGGACAGGGTGACACAACCCATGATAGGAGAAGTTATAACCAAAGGAGTAGGGATTCATTCATCCCTATAACGTTACTTAGCACACAGGGTATAACCCTTATGTCTCTTCAGTCAAACAACCACAACGCCAGGGTGAAAATAGGGCCAAGAAGAAGCAACATAACCCACTGTGCGACCATAGTAGCATGATAACCCAATGCCCAAACAAACAATGCGTAGTGACACCAGGCGCTTCCAACCATTAAACCCCATAAGGAAAAAACCTAGGTATGGTGATACGAAATGTGGGAAGACAACCAACCACCCAAGACCAAACAAAACCCTCCAACTAAAACCAGTAAGGATGACAAAGAGCCTTAGGGTCGCTAACGTCCAGAGTGACGAATAACATTGTGACTTCAAAACATTTTTGCAGAGGTGACATCAATTCATTCAAAGAAAATCACAATTTCACATAGTTTCCACACTTAAGGAAAACACAACCCATACATTCGAGCCAATATCTATTTCATAAACAGAGTAGACTCATGGATGGCCAAAAAAATACATAGCTACATCAAAACACCTTAAAATGTGAGTTGGCCGAGCGGTTCCTCTCTGCTAGGAAATCAGAACATAACCACATAAACAAGGATGAACAATAGCCCGATTAGGGTGGCAACCAACAAAGGAGTAAAGGTGATGTGTAGTAAATGCACGTCGCCTCCATTCACAGTTCATTAACTCCTCAGTACATGCCAACAAGATTTTCATTAACACCATTAGTCACACCATGTATCGAAACCATTGCCCATTAAAAATAATAGCGCGACCATATCACATTTCTAACTTATGCCAAAACATAAATCGACCATTCGATATAACTCAACAAATCGCTAAAAATTAGCTTATTGCTAGGTTTAATAATGACCATTTCAATCCAATGCATGTATAATAGTATATTTGCATAGTTTAAATCCCTTGAATTTCATTGCATAGCTTTTATTTCCTTCCAATTTTCTTGTATGCGTTGTTGCTAACAATTTTATTATGCGGGTCTCCTAGTAATAGATCCAATAACAAATAGCAGTGATAACAAGGATAACACAGGCTGCTTGTGAAATAAAACTTAAGCCTAGAGTAGAAAAAAAATACACAGAACATGCCTTCTCCATTTCCAGTAAACCAAGATTATATCACCATGAGCACTAGAACAACATCGAATGAGGACCAGAGCTGATCTCCAATCTACAAGGGGGTCCCACCTACTAGCATTATTTGGCTTTATAATAATAGGATTTAGCAACACTTTGTGGGGCAAACTTCGTTGCGATTTTAATTGTCAACAAACTGGTGACTCCACAGGAAAAATTGTTTTCAACAGATTTAGAACTCATAACTCATGGTTTTGCAGACCAAGAACAATAAACTTAGAATATATAACCAGAATAATTATGCAACTGGGGTAAGTGAGCAGATTTAATGAAAAAATGACCAAGAATTTGGGAATAGCTCATGAAAAATGTTAAGTATGAGGGGGTTTATCCTTGTATGCATAAGCATTCAACCAACATCGAATCTCATTTCAAGGAGAAAAATTAATGGATCTGTTGGCCCTTGACCAATTTTTGAGGAAACATTGGTCGTGTTTGACCACTTTTGGGACTTCGACGGGCTGGTCGAAGATGGAGCACCTAGGCGGAGCTGAGGTCGTGGGATCTCGCTTTTTTTGTGGGCTTGTGGACCGAGCAAAGGGTTTATTAGGGTTATGTAATGGGTTAAGGGATTTTGGCCCATGGTTTTACCCATGATTAGGCCTTTTTGTAAATGTATAAATAAGTAGCTAAGCAATGTAAGAAGTGTGTGTGGCTATGTGCACAATATGTTGTAAGTGTTAATGTTGGCTTAGTGCAAGAGATTGTAAGTTTCTTTGTGCAACAAACTATGTAAGGCTTCGTGCTAGTAAAGAGTTGGCTCTGTACCTTGACCTAATTCCGGGGAGGAGGATCTGGTGCGCAGTGCACAGATCTCCTATCCTCTGCGAAGTTGGCTTTGTGGTTTTGTGCACAAGAGTAGATGAATGTAAGAAGCTTGAAGACTAATAAATAAGAAGAGAAGAAGTTGGTGGACGTAGACCCACACTGGGGTGAACCACATATATCCTGTGTCTTGATGTGCTTTGTGCAATATGATCTATGTTGTTTATTTTCTTAGTGTTGTTGTTATAATGTATGATAAATGTGTTGCTTAAGGCTTAGAGATAAATGAATGCTAGATCTGAGCTAATGCTATGTGCTAAGTGATTGGGAGTATTGGATATTTATTGTTACTGCGTTGTTATTTAATAAGGGTTTAATCTGCGATGTGAATGAGAATCATGATCTAATGCATATTGTTGTTTAAGTGCCCTGTTAATTATTGCAATCACAGATCTATGTCCAAGCTTGGTTACAGACACTTGAGTCTTATAAACCCCCCTGCCTCTACCTCGGGTGAGACTTCATCTTCTTCATAGGTGTTGCCGAAAGGTCTGGTAGATAGGGTTTTGTTGGTGAGTTGTTGAAGCGTTGAACCCTGGGTCTGCCCCTATACCAACAAGATCTTCTCCTTTTTTCTTTTTCGATGGATGAAGAATGGAAAGAATAAGCGAGAGATAACAAATCACTTTATAAGACATCAGTGAAAGAAGATAAAAAATTCAAGTGTGTTTGCAGGGGAAACATCGCACCGACCTTGTAAGATTGATTGTTATTGACTAACAATATATCGTAGGAGTGTCACTGTGGAATAACTGATCCAACATCTTATTGTTGACTAAAAGATGACAAAATGAAAAATCTAATAGAATAAAATTGCATAAAACTAAAATAGAAAAAATAAAGTGACAAAAAAGTAAAAGCGATAGGAAAAGCTTAAAACGAAAACATAAATCAACTACTGTAAGAAGAAAAGAAAAATAGTGAAACTGAAAACATAACTAGACTACTAAAATAGAGAAAATCCAGACAACATTAGAGCTTTTCAAGTTGGTTCCACATAATGCTTCAAGTGAGAACCATTAGTGATGTAGGAAAACAATCGCTCATGTAAATCTTTCAGAATGTAAGAATTTGTACCTTAGACAAAAGAAATCTTGAAAGGACCCAGCCATTGAAATTTTGAGTGTCTTCCCTTATCAGCGTGAGCCAAGTCCCATAGAAAAAAAAATTCATTGACCTTAAAATTGACAGTCTTGACACTCTTGTTGAAATACTTCTTAACAGTTTGTTGGCTCCTTTTAATATTATCCAAAGAAAACACCCTTTGTTCTTCCAAAGCTAGTAGTGCATTTATCCTTTGTGAAACATATGAAGAATTTAATTCTTCGATATGTAACATCAACCTTAAGGAAGAAATATCCAGCTCGGTTGGAAAGAGGGCTTCTTGACCATAAACAAGCTGAAAAGGGGTACATCCAGTGCTTACCTTGGCAATAGTTCAATCTGCCCAGAGGGCATAAGTGAGGAGAGTGTGCCACTGACGAGGCTTATATTCGTTGAGCCTTTTGACAATTCTTACCAGATTTTTGTTGGTAGACTCAGCCTGCCCGCTTCCTTAGGGGTAATACTCTGATGAGGTGAAATGTTTAACCCCCAAATTGGCTAGAAATTGAGTCAGCTTAGCAGAAATTAAAGCGGGGCCATTGTCTATAATAATTTCTAATGGAAGACCAAATCTGGAAAAAAAATATTATTTTCAAGGAAAGAAATTACCTGATCATCTGTGGAATGCTTAAGTGGGACAGATTCAGCCCATTTTGTAAAATAGTTTGTGGTTGTTAAAATAAAAACTTGTCGGCCAGCTGAAGAAGGAGGATTAATAGGACCAATAAAATCCAATCCCCACTTTGAAACGGGAAAATCTGGCAGGACAAGTTGTAATGGGATGGTTGAAAGGAATTATTTCCCAATAAATTTTTGGCACTTATCACAAGATCTCAAAAAAACATAAGAGTCACGAAAGACTGACGACCAGTAGTATCCTTTTCTAATAATCTTGAAAGCAATGGTTTTTGTAGAAAAATGACCTCCTACATGAATGACAGAACTTGAAGAACCATGAGCTTCTTGCAACAGTTTATGTGCGTCTTCATTGTTTACACAGCGAAGCAGCACACCATCAACATAAATAAGAAGTCTCCTATAATGACATATCTTGCAGATTCAAGATGGATTCTTCTCCTTTGATGAGTGTCTTAGTTGTTTGGACATTTTTGGTTCTATAAATAATAAACCAAATTCATGTACCAAGGATGTTCAGAAACAGGGAGGATCTGATCATCAATGTAAAAGAGACCTGAAAGGGAACTATCTTCTTCATCAATTTCTTCACCATTCTCAACATGTTGAGCCAAGTGAAGGGCTAGGTCATGTCCTTTTATAGTGGTAGAAGTCACGATATTTAAATCATGCTCTTGGATCTTAGCAAGCCAATGTGCAAGATTTCTTGAAAGATAAGTCTGTGATAGAAAAAACTTGACAGCAGGTAAAGGGACCTTTACCAATGTATTCTTACCTAAGATGTAGTGGAGGAACTTTTCAACAACCTTAACAAGATCGAAAGCATGTTTCTCAATAAAGGAGTATTTAAATTCATCATCAGACAAAATTTGACTCATGTAAGCCATTGGTCATCATTTTGCATAAGGACAGCAGAAACTGCCTCCTCGGTGGCATTAGTATATATCGTGAATTCCTTCTCAAAATTTGGCTTCGCCAAAACCGATGCAGAACTGATTGCTTTCTTAATCCATTCAAAAGAATTTTCGACATCATTTGTCCAAGAAAAGGAATGATCTTTCTTAAGCAGATTATGAATTGGCTTGACCATCACCGCAAAATCTGGAACAAACCTACGGACAAAGTTAATAACCCCCATAAAATCTTGAACCTCTTTCTTGGAAGTGGGAGAAGGGAGATTAAGGATAGCAACAATCCTTTCAGGATCAGTGCTTATTCCTGAATCGGAGACGATGTGTCTAAGGAGTTTTCCCTCGGTAACACCAAAAATGGACTTAGAAGGATTTAGAGAAATACCAAATTTCCTACATCGCATGAGAACTTTTCTCAAATGACCAAAAYGATCTGATAGGATTTTAGAGTATATTGTTAAGTCATCAAGGTAGATTTGAATGATTTACCGATCAAATCGTCAAAAGCTATTTTCATAGCTCTTTGAAAGGTGGCACCTGCATTAGATAATCCAAAATGCATACGTTCATAAGAAAAGGTACCCCAACGAGTAATAAAGGTGGTTTTATATTTATCTGCCCTTTTTACCTTGATTTGACTGTAACCGGAAAACCCATCAAGTAAGGACATCTTTGTGACCCTGCAACTTGCTACAAAATCATTTCCATATTAGGGAGAGGGAAGTGATCTTTTATACTAGCTCAATTTAATGCATGAAAATCAATGCACAATATGATCTGACCAGTTGTTTTCTGAACAGGAACCAAATTTGAAACCCATTCAGAATACTTGACCGGAAAGATGATCCCAGCCTTCAAGAGTTTTTCCAACTCCTTTCGAATAGTTTCTTCTAGCGTAGGGTTGATAGGTATTTGTTTTTTACTGAATGGTTTTACGCCTTCCTAAATGGGAATGACATGCTGTATAAGACCAGGATCAAAACCACGAAGATCTTCATAAGACCAAGAAAAAACATCTTGAAATTCACCAAGCATCTTGGAAAAATTCACCTTCTCTTCATCTGAACATTTGGCACCTATTTTAACATTCTGTGGATCCTCGGATGTCCCAATGTTCAAGGAAATGGTTTCACCTACCTTCCTTTTCAACTCCTCTTCTTTCTATTCCTCCTTGTTGCCTACATCACTTGAAGAAAATGAACTCTCTAGAGGAGTCAAGTCCTTAGGAATCTTGTTATCTTCTATGGATATAATATCCTTAGGCTTAAAAGGTTCATTTTGGATAAAAGCACAAATTCTCTCACCGTTAGGGAAGACCTGCCAAGATTCTATATTGTCGGGGATATGCAGACGATATAGGGATTGAAAGGTACAATCAGGTTTGTGTGGAAAAAGTTGTTGATTAGGGGCGACTGCAAAAACTGCTAACCGATCAGCCATTAAGTTTAAATCCCTCTTAACATGAGTGATGCTGAAAGATAAAAGGTTTGAGATAAGAGCCCAAAAAGTTTGGGTGTATCGTTTCATCAACTTGTTGCTAGGAGAGTAAATTTTAGGCACAAGATTCACAACAAGCTTGAAATCCCCAAAAGATGAAAGGTGACCACAACCAATATTATAAGTGTTTTCAATTCCTAATAACAAAGCCTCGAATTCAGTGACATCGTTAGAGCAAGCGAACTCCAATTGGTAAGAAAAATTATGGATTTTCCCTACAGAAGAAATTAAGATAATGCTAGCTTCGTTACCTTCATTAGATCATGACCCATCAAAGTGCATGTGCCACATGCCATCATCTAAATTGATTTGTTCCATGGGAATGTTATCCTCCTCAACAAAGATGGAATACACTCCTAGGCCCTCTTCGATATAGTTTACGTTAGGCTGCGGAACACTCTCTATGTAGGGTGAAATTATTCCCTCTCTAAGGACTATAATGTTCTTACCATACCGAGGGACATATAACTGTTTCCAATCGAGTGAGAGGTATCCACCTGTTAAAGCTTTCCAGTATCTTCCCAAGATGATTTAGTAATTTCTTACTGGCATATCAATTACCTAAATGTTAAGGGTTGTCCTTATTTCAGGATGAGCACACAAAACTAAGGTCACATCTTTAATATCGCATATGGTTTCTTGATGTAGACTATTATAGGAGAGAATGCTTCTGGCGTTTTCATTTGTACAAGACAATCATAGATCTTTCATAATAATATTCAACATCACACTTGGGCCTGAACCGCCATCAATGAGGCAACAATGGGATATCTTGTCCATGATCTTTACAGAAATATAAAAAGGGGGATTTTTTACAGGGTATCTAGAGTTATGTACACCTACTTTATTTACAGAAGAATCTTCTTCGCTTACCCCTTCAGAAAGATTGGATACAACAGAAGTTTTTCTTTCCATGAATTGTTTCATATGCATCTGTTGTTCAGGGATGACAACCATGTCTAGGAGGGTTGCATCTTCTTTGATGTTGGCCAACTGATTCAAGATATTATATTTGGAAGAGGGGAGAGAGGTAATGATTCTTTCACTCTCAGGAACTTTAGGAACCTGGAGAGTAGCAGAGGGTGAGGATGAGCTCAACCTAGAAGAACTGTGGTGAGGATCGAATTTTCCCTTAGGAGCATAGTGTTGGCACAGGGGCAGACCTAGGGTTCAACACTACAACATTGCACCAACAAAACCCTAAATACCGGCCCTTTCAGAAACACATGCGAAGCAGATGAAGTGTCACCCGAGGTAGAGGCAGGGGTGGTTGCATGAATCAGATGTATCCAACCTTAGTTAGGACACAGATATGCAATTCTAACACTTAACAGAGCACTCAACAGTTAACATTCATCAATATCTAGTCTTAGTTACAACACAGTTAAACCCAAATTACAGAGTATCATAGTATTCATTCAGATATAAGGTACTTAAGCACTAAGCACACGTACATAAGTTAGATATAACATCCATCCATATTATTAAGCACTAATCATCAACAAATCTATCTATCATTCATCTATATTAAATCACTAATAAAGTAAACACATCAATACATCGCATAAAGCATAGAAACATAGCATGTGTGTGGTTCACCCCCACCCTGGGGTTACGTCCGCCAACTCTTCTCTTCTTTATTATCATTGGTAAAGCTTCTTACAGGCACATAGCATCCAATTTCTACTCCACATAAGATAGGAGATCTGTGCACACTCTGCCAGATCCTCCTTCTTCTATCTAGGGTACAACACCAAGCCTTCACACAATCTCTTACAATTACTTGCACTACACTTGCAAGCCTCACACAGTATGCACAAAGAACTTACAACTCTTGATCACATAGATCCATCTCTAGCACTTAGCACACAGGCCTAATAGGTCTCTTCCCCCTCCCTCTCTTACATCGCTTAGATACTTATTTATACATTACAAAATAGGTCTAAATATGGGTAAACCCATGGGCTGATATCCCATACCCATTACATAATCTCGAATCCAAAAAAGGGCCCTAAAAGGGGTCGAGATCCTGTGATCTCCACTTCATCTTGTGCTTCGCCTTCAAAACCCTGTCGAAGTCCCAAAAATTAGGTCAAACATGACCAAGAATCCTCAAAACTTGGTCAAGGGCCAACAAGCCCCCAACACTCACCTGTGACTCGTCCTGAGTCACTCTGATCTGACTAGTTCTTCTTCAAAAGCCTTGATCTTGGCTCAAGATGCTTCGACTTGTTGTTGTGCCATGACCTCTTGTTCAACGAAATCTTGTATGGATGCTTTGTTGACAGGTCCCTCTAGGCATTGTTCAGCTGCGGTGACAACTTGCTCCAATTCCACTCCTCGACCTTTGATCTCTGTGAACAGTTGGCAAGCCTCATCCTGTACAGGTTGGAGCCTCTGATTTATTTCCATAACTTTGCTCTAAATAGTGTGGACCTGCTGCTGGGAAATGCGTTACTCTTGGGGTCACTTCATTCTTTCCACAACTGACAGGGGCTTCAACTGCGCCTGTATTGTCTCTCTTGTTGCTTCGCTTCCTGTAGCTGTGAGTCCAGTGCCTTCAATTATGGATTCTTAGTGAGTCGCTCATACGTCTCAGCACTGTGATCACTTAGTTGCTTGCATTCCATGGCAAAGACTTTGATTCTTTCAACTAGTCTTTGAGCAGTTGCTTCTGTTTGATCCCTTACATCCTGCAGGGTGTTAGGTACGGTGTGGAGCTCTAAGTCTGATATCCGTTGTTGTAGCTATTGGATATCTTCTGCGAGCTTCTCTACTTGATGCATGAGTCGGTCTTCTGCTTGTGGTTCTAATCCTGTCACAGAGTGGAGGGATCTATTGAATGTTTCTTTCACTTCGAGTTGCTCTGCGAGCAACTGTTCTTTTTCTTGTTGCATTTGGGATTTCTCTTCTTCAAAATTTGCTTGGAGAGAAACCTTATCCTGTTTTGCAACTCTGCATTGTTCTACGATTATGCTTTGCACTTGCTTCAAGGCCTGGGCGGATTGTTCTGTTTCTTCTTAAGCACGACGAAGGTGAGCTTCGACCGCATCATCTAGTCGGCGGAGTTGGGCTGACTCATCTCCCAACTCTGGTTCTCCTGATGGAAAGGGCGCAATGGACACTGCACGACTGGACTGAAGGGCCTGATGTACCCCTCAGAATCTGACCTTAATTATGTCACACATTTCCTCCTGCTTAGCTTCTTGTTTTTCCACAATTTCCAGTGAGGTGTCATTTAGCGTTGCTATGATGAAGTCAAAATCATCGGTAGTGAGAATAGTCTTCATCTTGGTCATGGTGGCTTTCGATTTCTTCCGGGAAGAAGGTTTCGAGGGAGAAATCTTCCTCTTATTCAGGGGATCGGTCTCATCTCTCGGTGGTGTTACTTTTCCTGGATTGTGTTCAGATCCTTTTCCATTTATCTCTTCATCATCACCCCCTCGGTTAGGTGATACGAAAGTAGTCTTTTGTGAGGCGCTGCCTAATTCTTGGACCTCTTCGGTATTCTTTGTTCTGCTGGGTCTAGGTGTATCATGTTCTTTGTGCGTGGTCTTTGGGATGTCAGGGTCATAAATATCTGCAAGGTTTGTCAGAATAAGGAGGTCTGCCGACCAGTCCTTAGTGATCTCCTCAAGGTTCTCTTTTGTGAGTTTGTAGTATGATTGAAGCTGCTCATATTCATAAGTTCGCACTGTAAGGTAGATGAAGTGTTGATCTGCACAGAACTTCATTAGGGGTCGGAACCTCTGTAGGGTTTTTGGAGTCATGTGAGGTTCAACTTCGATGGATCTCTTCAGCTGAAGGTAATACGTGTGAAAAATAGCGTTCGACTGCCACTGTTTGTTCATATCACTCGAGTACCAGAGTGTGGTGAACTTCGTAGCAAGCAGCTCAAATGGTTCAATATCCGGGAAGGTCGCACCTTCCAACATCTCCTAGGCAACAAAGGCGATAAGGATCAGGAGCCAACTAAATTGAAACTCGTAGCCCTGATCCTGTTCTTCGCAACAGTCTAGTTCCAGTTGATTAACTAGGTACTTCGCCTAGTTCATTTGTAGACCTTCCACGCACTTCCCTGCGAGGACAACGACAAAGCCTGTGACTGCGTAGGTCTGTTCTTCCTTACTAACTTCCCGACTATTAACTGGCAGTCTAGGCGCACTGTGCCATTCTGGATGGAGGCTACCTTGTAGCCTCGCATCCCCTTTTCAACATCTCCATATGTATCCTTGATCTTCTGTACTAGTGCACGATCTGTGGATTTTCCTAGATAGAACTCCTACGAGTTGGGTACTTGCATGCTTAATCATGTGATCCTATGGATAAACTTGAGATCGACTGTAATACGATGGTATAGCCATAAGTAGTTGTCATGGTAACATGAAAGCAATAACTTGACACAGGCGTTGACTTCCTGGTGCCTTCCAAAGTGTGGGATTTTCATTATGTTTAACAAGGTGGACTGTGCGAGGTTCATCATCCACGGTTGGGGGATTATCTTTGAGTTCTTCCCCTTTGTCCTGATCAGGTATTTATCACTGTGATCACTGTGCGATGATCACTATGTGAAATCAACTATTCTACAGGCTTAGATAGTCATGATTGGCAAAAGTGTTCTGTTGCGTGGCACGACAGGATAAATAGATAACTTGGAAACAGATCTCTTGCAACGAGTGAGAAGCCTTCATTAACTTAGTTTTTTCCACTATGGCACGGTCCCAATGGCCTGGTGGCAAAATTTCTAACCATAAATGCCTTTCTACCCGTTCGAGTCATCGGTCGAACAATTATACTATTTCCAACGACTATATTGCTTCACCATGGCGAAGTGCCATGTGATGTTGTTCTGGTATTCCAGCGAAGTTCCAATTTTGCAAATTTTCCTTCTGCGAAGTTCCCTCTGGAACTTTCTATAACTTTTCGATATTAACTCTCCTCTTACTTAGTTTTCTAGCCTTCTTTCTAGTGAGATTCGTCTGGGAATTCCTTTTTCCATTCTGATTCTTATCTTCTTTCGAAAGAGTAACTTCGTGCTGGTGAGATTCTTTCCTGGAAATCAGGAGTAATACTTAATCTATATTTGAAATAGGTACTTCAGTCTTCTATAGGTCTTCTGGTGTTCTTCCCACTTCAACATTTAAGTCTCTGGTTTTAAATAGATTTGCTCGGTTCTCCTGTTCTTCAATCAAGTGTGCGATCCTCCTAGTCATGAAATCTTTCAACTCTTGATTCTTTTGTTCTAGGACTTCTTCTTCTTTCCTTCTGGCTTGATCTCCTTCAATCCAAGGTTTTCCTAGTAACATAACAAATGGAGCATTTCTCTCAATAAATTTAACAACTTCAAATTATTCTTCTGTCGAAGTTCCATGAGAACTCATAGATATCTGGGTAAGTTTTCCACATAGGGTTATCAACTTTCCTCTGAATAATCCTATTCCTCCTAATGAAAGAATCATAACAGGCTCCCCTAAAAGTTCTCAGGTTCTTTCTGTCATGATATTCACCTGTGTTTCCTCATCCAGAACACAGTCAATGTCGAAGTCTCCTATTCTTGTTTCAATGCACTCTTTTTCTTTAAATATGTTTTATAAGATGATATGTTAGTGGTCATTCAGGGTTTCTTTCATCTGTAGCAATACTTTTTCTGATTCTTTCTGAGGTTCTATCATGGTTTCAGTTTATGGACCTGCCTTAGGGTTTTCTTGGTTTATATTCATCCTTTCAACCTTAACAATCATTCTAGGGCAATACAAAACTTCATGGTTCATATCTTTGCAACAGAGGCAACTAGGTCTTCTACCAGGGAATTCATTAGCCAAATGTCCCAGTCTTCTGCAACTGTAACAAAGGGTTAATCCCCTCTTTCTCTTAAATGATCCCCAATCTTTCCTATACTGCGTACTAGGATCATGGTAGCTAACCTGCAAAAAATTATTACTATGATCCTGCATCCATTTGTTAGTCCAAACATTCTCTCTATGCATAGGTATAACATATCTTTAACTATTCTTATCAGATCTACTCATATCAAATATTTTTTCTTCTATCAATGCCCTAGTTTTCAAGCTAGGACAAATCTTATCAAACATATCTATATCCATACTTTAGAAACAAAAATTTCCACTACTCTTATCTTCAGCAGAGCACAAAGCTTCCAGATCTAAAACTTTTCACTATTCTTACCTCTATCAGAGCACAAAGCATTTAGATCTTACCTCTTTTCTTCGGATCATACTTCTTTTCTTAGCACAGAGCTTCAAAAATCGAGTATAATACTGTGCACTAGAGCGATATTTCTACACACAAATCTTTCACAATTTTAGGTCAGATCTTCGCACAAAGATTATTTTTCCTTAGTTACCAGCAATCACAGTTTCAAGTACCAACAACGGAACCATTTTTTGGCATAAGGGAAGACCAAGGGTTCAACGCTGCAACAACACACCAACAAAACCCTAACTACCGGCCCTTTCAGAAACACCTACAAAGCAGATGAAGTCTCACCCAAGGTAAAGGCATGGGTGGTTGTAGGACTCAGATGCCTACAACCTTAGCTGGGACACAAATATGTGATTCTAACACTTAACAGAGCACTCAACAGTTAACATTCATTAGTATCCAGTCTTAGTTACAGTGCAGTTAAACCCTAATTACAGAGTATCACAGTATTCATTCAGATCTAAGGTACTGAAGCACTAAGCATACGTACATAAGTCATATCTAACATCCATCCATATTATTAAGCACTAAGCATCAACATATCTATCTATCATTCATCTATATTAAAACACTAAGCAAGTAAACACATCAATACATCTCACAAAGAATAGCAACACAACATGTACGTGGTTCACCCCCACCCTAGGGCTACGTCCACCAACTCTTCTCTTCTTTATTATCTTTGGTCAAGCTTCTTACAGGCACATAGCATCCAAGTTCTACTCCGCAGAAGATAGAAGATCTGCTCACGCTCTGCCAGATCCTCCTTCTTCTAGCTAGGGTACAACACCAAGCCTTCACAAAGTCTCTTACAGTTACTTCAATAGCCTTGCAAGCCTCAAATAGTATGCACAAAGAAATTACAACTCTTGATCACATAGATCCAGATCTATCACTTAGCGCACATGCCTACTAGGTCTCTCCTCCCCCCCCTCTCTTACATCGCTTAGCTACTTATTTATACATTACAAAATAGGCCTAAACATGGGGAAACCCATGGGACGACATCCCATACCCATTACATAATCTCGAATCCCAAAAAGGGCCTTAAAAGGGGCTGAGATCCTGTGATATCCACTTCGTCTTGCACTCTGCCTTCGACAGCCTATCGAAGTCCCCAAAATTAGGTCAAACATGACCAAGAATCCTCAAAACTTGGTCAAGGGCCAACACATAGGCTTTGTTCCTAGTATTGATGACCATGACATCTTCTGGCTCTGCAAAATCTAGGACAACGATGGTAGATTATGATATTTTACCAAATATCTTATCTCTGGCACTCTTATTTACCTCACATGTGGTTTCCTCATGGTGTTCCTCGCAAAAGTTACACCAACCTCGAGGGAGGATAGATTTAGGATGAAAATTGTTTTCAACTGGATTTCTAAAGGGGGGCGCAGAAGAGGATGAAGCTCCAGGGATGAGAGGGGAGACAATGCCCTTCCTCTCAAACGCTATCATACGGTTGTTCATATCGTGTAATAGTTGTAAGAGTGTGAACATGTCTATTTGTCTAACTAATTCTCCTTGGGGAAGACTAGTTCTTTCGAGATGTTCTTCATACACTGAACAAGCATTCAAAGTGGAACCAAGATTATAAATGGATTTTTCCTTAAGCCTATGACAGTAGGGGGAAGGAAATGCATTGTGGTAATGCATGAAAGTGGCTTGGTTATGAGGGAGGATAAGTTTAGGGATTTGATTGTATAACTTGGTGAAATGCAAGTTAAAGACTTGATGGTCTCACCATCTTTATAGGTGACGTTATTGTTTCCCATAACTTCTCAGCTGGGCTTTTAGATTGCCCGTAAGTGGATTGGAACCAATAGATTAACTCTTCCCAATTAGATAGAATCTTAGGAGGTAGTGCAAAGAAGTCATCCATAGCCTTTCCTTCCAAGGAATTGATGAATAAGTGCATGCAAGTATCATTGTCGTTGGCCCCTATGTTATGAAAAGCATTAGAAAATTCCACCAAGTGTTTGTTTGTACTGACAATGTTATTTCCTGAAAACTTAGGAAGGTGGCCTTTAAATTTTGGAAGTGGATGAGTAGCAGGTGCTAGGTTAAGAGGAGAGGACACATGCCATGGTGTGGTTGTGGTGTCTTCTTCGAACTGAAAAAGCCCATACTTTTTAATGACTTTGGTGGGGTTTGTGGTAGATTGTACAAGGATATGGTGGCTATATAAGATACCAATCACCGATGATGATGAAAATTGAGAAGACGGAGCACTTCCAGTGCCACCAGAGCCATCACTAGATGTCATCCTATGGATGATAGATGAGGGGAAGAAAGACAAATTGGATGAATAAGACAAAGTTCTCCTTAGAGCACTTTGTTGGGCAGATAACACAACGTTTCTTCTTCCTATTTCAGCAATAGGATTGATTTCAGGTGATAAGCCTCTTCTTCTTCTAGAAGCACGAGAATCTAAGGACATGAAAGAAAGGCCAAAACTTGAAGAAACAAAAGGGTCACTGCTGATTTCTAGGTTGTCTATGTCGAGCTTACAATTGTTCTTGAGCACTAACACCTCGTTCAATTGCTTCCCAAGAATGGTTAAGCTCAACACGAGTGTTGGCAGTGTCTAAGATGGTATTAAACAGAATTAAAGCAATGTTGGTCTAATCTTGAAGACCGAGCTCAATGTTGGGCTGCCTTACAACATGAACAATCATTAAGAATAAAATAGTCAAAGAATCAATATCAGAAAAAGAAATATGTATCGATGAAAATCGAGTATAAAATTTAACTAGAGAGATATCGAAGATCTCCCCAGTATGGTTGCCAAATAAATGCACGACCATAGTATCAACCACAACCCAATGCCCAAATGAACGATGCGCTGTGACACCATACGCTTCCAACCATTAAATCCCATAAGGCCAAAGCCTAGGTATGGTGATACGAAATGTGGGAAGACAGTCGTCCACTCAAGACCAAACAAAACCCTCCAACTAAAACCATCAAGGATGACAAAGAGCCTTAGGGATGCTAACGTCCAGAACGATGAATAACACTGTGACTTCAAAACATTTTTGCAAAGCCGACATCGATTCATTCAAAGAAAATCACAATTTCACACAGTTTCCACACTTAAGGAAAAAAAAACCCATACATTCGAGCCAATATCTATTTCATAAACAAAGCAAACTCATGGATGGCCAAAACAAGACATACCTGCGATCAAAACACCTTAAAATGTGAGTTGGTTGAGCAGTTCCTCTCTGCTAGGAAATCGGAATATAACCACAACAACAAGGATGAACAATAGCCCGATTAGGGTGGAGACCAACGAAGGAGTAAATGTGACATGCAGTAAATGCACGCCGCCTCCATTCACAGTTCATTAACTCCTCAGTACATGCCAACAAGATTTTCATTAACACCATTAGTCACACCATGTATCGAAACCATCACCCATTAAAAACAATAGTGCGACCATATCACATTTATAACTTCTGCCAAAACATAAATCGACCACTCCATATAACTCAACAAATCGCTAACCATTAGCTTATTGCTAGGTTTAATAATGACCATTCCAATCCAATGCATGTATAATAGTATATTTGCATGGTTTAAATTCCCTGCATTTCATTGCATAGCTTTCATTTCCTTCCAATTTTCTTGTATGTGTTGTTGCTAACAATTTTATTATGCAGGTCTCCTAGTAATAGATCCAATAACAGATAACAGTGATAACAAGGATAACATAGGCCATATGTGAAATAAAACGTGAGCCTAGAGTAGAAAAAAAAAAACACAGAACATGCCTTCTCCATTTCCAATAAACCAAGATTATATCACCATGAACATTAGCACAACATTGAATGAGGACTAGACCTGATCTCCAATCTACAAGGGGGTCCCACCTACTAGCATTATTTGGCTTCATAATAATAGGCTTTAGCAACACTTTGCGGGCCAAACTTCGTTGCGATTTTAATCGTCAACAAGTTTTGACTTGGAAGACGAAACGAAAGAAGTAGAGAGAGAGGATCGTGGTCTCAAAACAATTGTTAACTTGTTCAAAAAGGCCATGGGGACATATGACTTCCAATTAACAACAAAACGACTTGAAAAATTGGGGTGTTCACCAAAGGAGCTGAGGATGACCTTGAGGTATCTGTGAAACAAGCCTAAGTCCAATACAAAAAATTTTGATATCCTTGGAGGTGGATACTAGGCTTACACTGTATACTAGAACAAGAGAAGCATGGGCGTGTTTCCAAGAAGAGGAACAATGAACCTGAGTGCCATGAAAGTGGCACATGTGACAAAGAGATTGGTATTTGGGAAGAGTACATGAAGACAAAAGCACGTACATAAAAGATTGGTTTGGACGTGAGGAAATACATTCTCATGAGTTGGGCGCGACGGTTGGACTAGCTACCCAATCAGTCTAAGGCATGGGAGATATCAGTGTGTGGAGACATGGATGAGTTGATCAAAGTATGGATGTGGCAATATGTCACGAAGGATATGATTCCTACAAGAGGATAGATTCGCAGTGACTGACGTGGCTGTTAAACCGCAATAGATGAAGTAATGTTGTGGGTTTCCATGACAACAACAACTTGGAATGGGATAGGATGTATGACTTGGGGCGCCAAGCCCAGGCATGCGCACTTTCACCATAGACTGAAACGAAGGAAATCAGACAGGAGAAATTCTCAATGCACTTGAAGACACCAAGTCTTCATATATGGGGAGAGTTGGGGTTCCTTGGGTGTACGATGTGCTAAGGGGAGACTCCATCCAAATATGGCTTATGACACAAGTTAGTCGAGTTGGATTGACAAAGGGCATGTGAAGAAGACCGAGTGCATCACGAAGACGAAAAATTGGCTAAGGAACAAAGAGGGCACGCTTAGGTGAGTCGACTCGACTCACCTAAGGGACGTGTGCACCTAGACAATGAGTTGGTTGAACGAAGGGTGGTGTCGGTTGAACAACTCGCTGGATGTAGCCAAGACATTGTGCAACACAAGTAAACCATGAGATGGTTGAACGAACGTTTGTGGGAAATTATTGGGCGCTCAACAAACAAACGAGTCAGCCAAAGGAAAGGAGGGTGCACTTAGGTGAGTCAGTCTGATTCATCTAAGGGGCGCACACACCTAGCGAAGGTCGGTTGGATCGATTAAGTGGAAAAAATGTGGTGAAACAAAGGTCGGCTCACCCAAGAGAAAGGAGACGCCTCGATTCATGAGGCTTGACACCTATATATACTCAAGGGTGAGACCAAAACGAAATCAAGAAAAGGAACCAAGTATCCAATTGTGGAGAAAAGTTGGTGAACACAGTTTGGCAACTGATTTGAAACATGTTCTGTAATTAAAATTGAAATGATTTGACTCAATCTTTTTAGTGAAGAGTTGTTTGACAACTTCAATATACACCTGATAATTTATAGCACTTGATCAATGTAAGGTTAACCCAGAAAGGTAGTGATCAACTATTCGAACAAAACTGATAATTTATAATCAGTTAAAGATATAACATTACATTTAGTTTAATGCTTATGCTTCTAGAAACTAGGGAGGCACTAGTTGCTTTGCAACTATTTCCCTTGTTTAAATAGAAAATGATTAGGAAATGTCTAGCATTTTAGGAAAATAGTTAGTGTCTAGTTGTATTGACAAGAGCTTAGAGGAGGAGGCCAGTGATAAAGCACCTCAATTCAAAATGATATTAGGCAAGATGTATAAAATTAGGATGATGAGGAGGTGTCTCATATCCTCTCTCACTTCACTTAGTGGAAGCTTATTGTTATGTTATTGGAAGCCATTTCTTAGTTTCTATGACATATCAAAAAATTTATATGGTGAAATATGGAATTGATTTTCGTTGCAAGTAAAATTGGAATAATGTTGAAAAATATTTTGGAAAGTTTATTTTGATCTCGAGAATAATTGTAAAGTTATAAAATTGTGATTTTGATAAAATGGGTCATCTTCAACAAAATTGTGAGGTTTTAGGTTGTGCTATTTCCAATAGTTTTTAAAGGAAAATAGAGAAAATAAAAAATGATTTATAATAATAACCTTAAAATCAAGTGTAATAGATATGATTCTATCCTCCTTTTAAAAGTTGGGCTTTCATTCATTAAGAATATGGTTATGATCGTGTACTTAATGTATAAGCAAACATTAATTAACATGAAGAATGAGAGGCTCCCTATCACTACTTCAAAAATCAATAAAAGTTATTCAAGACTCAAAAGTATCGGACTAGAGATGCAATGTCTTGGTGAAATCAAAGACTCAAAAGTGTCGACTAGAATTGCAATGTCT
>SNQJ01S0061678.1:39638-64322 GCA_010110895.2 Picea sitchensis | reverse complement strand
ATGGATCACACATTTGGTAATGATAACTCAGCCAAAACTATAGGAAAAGGCACAATCAATCTTGTAAACAAAGATGTTGTGGTAGAAAATGTCCTACTTGTTGAAAATATGAAGCATAAGTTGTTAAGTGTGAACCAAATGCGTGATCAAGGACACGCGCTTATATTCAATTCAAAATAATGTGAAATAAGGAAAGAAGGATCAAGCAGAATAATGGCAACAATGACAAGGACTCCAAACATGATCCAAATTTTAGGGGGTATATGGTCTAAATTTGGATGCAAAACTCATAAAGCTATTGTTGTCGGGTTGATTGTTAAGTGCGCACACAAATAAATCCCCCTAGATCCACCTGGATCTAGAATAAAACACGATTGGACATGGAGCTTTCCCTAGGCTCTAATCATCGAATTTACTACCGAACAAAAGACGAGTGACATACCTTTAAGTGTCGCTTCCTTATTTCTTTGTTGTTCATGTTTCGTTCCGGTGCTCTTGTGATTCTAATCCTGCAGTGAGACACAAACCAACCAAAGTGAAAGCGTTAAAAGTATATTCAATGACAACCTATGCATATGATCAAGGAATTATGCAATAAAATAAAGATAATTCTATGGAAAAGAAGCATGCCACTGTATTATATTAAATAATAGGAAGAGAGATTACAACCGGATGCCTTGTTGTCATAAGGTTCCTCCCAACAGTTCCTCGCTTCCCACACACTTCTTGCTCCAAGGATCCTGAGACCATAGATATGATAGCTACTCAAAATCTATCTTGACAAAGCAAAGCTCAAAGCCAATATAAAAGCTCCAAAAAACTCCAAGCTACAAAACTCAATAACAAGCCAATCTCAAAAGCTAACCTTCTCCATGAAATCTCCTCTCCTTTTATAAGATGAAGAGGATAAGGTGACGAGGTTAGGCTGATCCCACTAAATCATGTAGGCAAGTAAGATCCAAACCGTTTGGAGGCCACCTCACCATAGAAGCTTCTCCTTCTAGAAGCATCGAGAAGACACTCGTTTTCCCACGTACAGGAATTTATGCACCCTAGCTATAGAGCAACCTACGAAAACCAGAAATTTCCTCACCTTGGCTATAGTGCAGCCTACGGAAACCAGGAAAGCTAATACTACCCAAGTATCGTGTTTGGCAGCTTCCTGATCTTGCCCAACTCTTGTAGACGTAGAGGGTGTAAGCACATAATGAGCGATGAATCTTCTTCTTCTTCAGGATGGTTTTCTTCCCTTGGCCTCTTCCTCTTCTGCAAACAGTCTACCATGTCTCCCATTTTTGCAGCCAAAAGAATTTGAACCCCTATAAGAGGAAAAGTTTTAGTTTCTCCGGACTCAGATTCTTAATTTTCTTAATTTGATCTTCAACTTGGAATCCATAGGGATATTTTTATCTTATTTATTCATTCATTTTAATAGTTATTTAATAATTTATTTATTATATTAATTCATATAATATAATTTCTTAATGGCTTTGTCTACCTATTCTATGAAATTGTTTTTTTTGGCTAGAATTAAGCAATATAAATTTACATGAATCACTATTTTTTGTTCAAAATCCATTTCTGAATGCGGAAATGGATTTTCTTTAATTCTCTTAATTAATTCATCTAATAATTTTTTTATTATATTAATTCATATATTTATTATATAATTTTCCAACGACTACTTCTTGATTTTTTTTAATTTATACCATCAACACTTTTTTCTATCATTAATTGAGTTTGAGCTTGACTTGTCCCGCATGATAATAGGTGGAGTGTCCACTTTTTCAAAAATTATGACACAATTTAATTCTATAAAATTAAGGCAATGAAAAAAAACTTTGTTTTATTAAAACAAATGAACTAAAAAAAAATGTTGAGTTTGTCCACTTATTAACTCTCTCCAAAGTGAATGCAACTTAATGATGGTTGCTCATGAGGAGTTAGAGATAACGCAAACATGGAAAAACAATGATATGTTAACCTAGAGGGATGATTTTATGTACTTTCACAATGAATTTGAATATGGTATAAAAAGATGAAATGTAGAAAATTAAATTAGCTTTGTGAATATATACTTTCTATTTATAAAATTTTGTATGGTTGTGTGAGATTAGAGTTTTTCTAACAATGGTATATTATTTTTCATGCAAAATATAATGCATACATTCACTTTAGTGCAGTGTTGAGTACCTAAATGATGGAATTTCCTTAAAAAGAATTGTAGAATTATAAAGAAAGCATTGTTCTTGTGCACTACTATTTTTTCAAAATTTATAATGTTAAATTTCTAATTTTTTTTAAATCATGAAAGTCATTATAGCCCTAAAATTAGGAGGCCATCTATTAGTGCACAACCTAAAGCTCTTAACATAATCAAACAATTTTTTTTAGATTGTAGATATCAATTTATACTAGTGCAATGCATAACTTTTTTAAAAAATGGGTAAGGCAATAAAAAATCTACGGCATGAATAAAATATGTATGTATTTTAGGATTTCCATATATGTCAAGACTAAAATAAATTAAAAATAGCAAACAATAAATATTTTTTAAAACCTGTATATTTGGAATGTGCATACTCAACTCTATATGTATATGAATTTGTGTAACCTATACAAAAATAACCTGAAAATATAAATATCTAGAGCCATTCAACAAAATGAAGATGGTTTTGATGTATTACAACCAAGTTAGACAACACATATTATGTATGTGTCAATTCCACCAAAAAATGAATTGAAGGAATGCACATTGCACTATATAAGAATATTATTATTGTGTTGTGAAGTGTGTTCCTATTCTAGAATGTGCACATGCTATTAAAAATGTGCACATGGTATTCCTATCTTCTTTAATCAATAATAATTTATTGATTATAGTAATTCATTCATTTAAATAGTAATTTAATAATTTATTTCTTATATTAATTCATCTATTTATAATATAATTTTCCAACTGCCACTTCTTAATGCCTTTGTCTAGCTGTTCTAAGAAATGGCTTTTTTAGCTCCCATGAATCACTATTTTTTGTTTTCAAAATCTATTTAGTGAAGATAGAAATGGATTTTCTTTAATTTTCTTAATTAAGCCGTCATCTAATGATTTATTGATTATATTTATTCATTCATTTTAGCAGTCATCTAATAATTTATTTATTATATAATTTCCCAAAGGCTACTTCTTGATTTTGTTTAATTTATATCATCAACACTATTTTCTAACATTAACTGAGTTTGACTTGACTTCCCTCATGATGATTAGGTAGAATTGTCACTTCTTCCAAAACTATGGCAGGTATTTTATAAAATTTAAGAAATGAAAACAAACTTTGTTTGTAAAAAAATGTTAAGTTTGTCCACTTAATGTCTCTAAAGTGAATGCAACTTAATGATAGGTTTCTCATGAGGAGTTAGAGATGTGTCTGAAGCATGGAAGAAACAATGACATGTGTGTTAACCTAGAGGGATTATTTGAGTTACTTTCACAATGAATTTGAATATGGTATAAAAAGATGAAATGTAGAAAATTAAATTAGCTTTGAGAATATATACTTTGTATTTATAAAATTTTGTATGGTTGTGTGAAATTAGAGTTTTTCTAACAATGGTATATAATGCATGCATTCAAAATATAATGCATGCATTCATAGTGGAGTGTTGAGTGCCTAAATGATGGAATTTCCTTAAAACAATTTTACAATTATAAAGAAAACATTGTTCTTCTTGTGGTGGCTATTTTCCAAGAAATTTATAATGTTAACTTTCTATTTTTTTTTAAATCATGAAAGTCATTATAGCCCTAAGATTACGAGGTAGAGCATTAGTGCTGGCCTAAAAGCTCTTAGCATAATCAAACAATTTTTTAGATTGTAGATCTCAATCTATACTAGTGCAATGTATATGAAATTTTCAAAAAATGGGTAAGGCAATAAAAAAGCTATGGCATGAATAAAAGATGTATGAATTTTTAAAGTTTCATATGTCAAGATAAAATAGATTAAAAGTGTGTTGAGTGAGAATTCATTTCTAGTATCTACAATGTATCCATCTACATGACTAATTAGTCTAATTTATTTTTAGGAAGATTTGTAGAGTTCGGTGACTATGTTACCATACCTTTTTCATTCCTTCCCATCTTCCATGTAGATATGGAGTAGTTTTTAAATACTTTCTTGATACATTCAAAATACAATTGGAAGATGTCCTCATTTTCAAGGAGTTTCAAGATATCCATGATTTCCTCTCTTACCCCTCTCAACAAGGCAAGTTTGAGTGAGTTTTCATCTAATGTGAAACTATGATCTCTTTTGTAACTATGTTGGAACCTTTCCTCATAGTCTTCCAAATATTCATTCACTCATTGGATCATTTTGAAGGTATTGTCTCTTGTGCCCCTAGCCTTGCAATAGTCCCTATAATTGTCATTCATTTGGTCCCAACTTCTAATGTTGTTTCCTCCTATAATCATGAACCATGTCAACACTGATTCCTTTAGTGTATAGATAAAGAACTTGATCTTCTTATCATGAGATGCATAATCATAAGTTCTGTGAACAAATTAAAACTCAAAAAGTAAAGTGTCATGGTCTTATGAAGTAAGGCCATGGAAGTGAGGAACATAGAAGGGTTGGTATTGTCCATTTTGGTTTCTCCATTGGTTTCCCGAATGGGGAAATCAAATATTTCATATTGTTGGTCTCCATCCTCAACCATGGTATGGTGAGATGGATTTCCTCCTCCTTATTTTGAGTAATTTATAAAAATACCTTCTCCCTCTTGGGGTATGTCCCCAAATTGTTCAATGATTTGTTGGATGTCTTTGACACAATATAATTGTTGTTGTTCTTGATTGGTTGTACTTGTTTCAAGAGTTTAAATTATTAATAAAATCTCCCAAATATATCTCTAGTTCAATGCATGCAATCTAATGAGTTTTTTTAATTTTTTCTTTGGTAAAAATGTGATATATGTAGTGTTTTGCACCTCTTGGACAATGGAACCAAAAAGTGATGAGCCAAAGAATTTCAACAATGATGTTGAATTGCTCAACTTAACTTTAAGTTATCAACCTAGAAACATGCTATTTTGATGAGGTACTCTGAAGTATGTGTGAAAACTACACAAGGACACCTATATACATACAAAGGAGGCATGCTTATAACTTTAGGAATGCAAAAACTATTTAACAACAAGAATGATAAAATGTAAAGAGCGGAAATAAAATGAAAGTTCGAAATAACATGCTAGAAAATGATCGTGTTGTTGGAAAGACAGAATTGAAAGTGACTACAAAGTAAAGTTAAAATCATCTTGCAAAATCTATTGATAAAGTGACCAATCCTACTATTTTTTTTCTTTTTTTCTTTTTTCCATAGAAAAATTCTCTTTATATTCATATTGAAATATAAAAGTTCAGATAACAGTCTTTTACATAAAAAAGGAACACATGGCTACCTATAGTTATTCAATACATTGTTGCCTATAGCTATTCAAAACATTTCTTTGGAAAATGATATGTGACCTCTTGTTGTATCCCCATATATCTCATAGAGTCCCAAGATTAAAAAAAAATTAAAAGGCTATCACTTAGCTTGAACATCATGTAACCAAAAAACATCTCCTACAAATGGACAAAGGCACCCTTTCTAATATAGACTTAATATAAACTTAAAAGCATAGTAGGGCCATCATGACCCTCTTCACATAGGTAGTATGCAATGTATCCAGGATGCATCATGAGTGCTTGCTTTGATAACTAATATGCCTCTTTGTTATCTTCTCTATAAACATGGCCAAAGGAACTGGCCCTGAAAATATTGATGATATATGTTATCCTTTCCTTCCAACACTCCGAGGTGACCACCTGTAGAGAAACTTTCCCCTTTAGCCAATATATGACTATTTTGGAGTCTCCTAGGACATTGATCTTAGATATAGATAGTCGAGAGGCCAGAGTTAGTAATGCCCAAAACCCCAACAGTTCATCTCTGGTGTTTGTTTCAGATCCAAAATTTATTGTCCACTTATATGTTGCATGCTCACTGATCTTTATCACTCCGACAACTCCACTATGGTCATCATCTTTTTGTGATGCCCCATCAAACCATCCAACAATTTTATGCCCAGGAATAAATCCTTTAAGAGCTCTTGGGAATGGAATATGAATCTTCTTCTTATTTCCTTCAATAGCAGCCAACAATATGTAGACCACCTTCTAAATTGAAAGAATACCTGAATCAAATATGGCCTATAGTTCCTTTCTATCCATAAGTACCAATAGATGTAAACATGTAGAGTTGGGAATGTTTGATTCTGTTCAAGCCAGATTTTGAAACACTCCAAAACTGTTGACCCACGCCACCTGGAAAAGTGAGGAATAACAAGTTCAATTTTATCCCATACTCATGAAGTGAAGGAAAAATCCACAAAAAGGTGGTTAACCATCTCCCCAGAATTCCTGCAAAGTTGACAAATACCTGGTCCCACATGTCCTTTGTGTTGAAGATTGTCCCATGTGAGGACTTTGTTTTCTACAACCAACCAAACAAAGAGTTTGAGTTTTATTGGGCAATCCCATTTCCACAACTTTTTCTTCCAACCTCCAATCTTAACAGTACATTGTTTTGTCATGATGGCATTGTAAACATTTTTAGTAGTTAGATGGCTAGAGGAATCACCACCAATCCATATCAAAACATCAGGTCTAGTCTACAACTTAACACTCGAACCTATCAAATCCTTCTTGTACCCCTCCCATTCAAGTGCTAAATCACCTGATAGGCCCAAATCCTTGTTGTCAAGCCAAATGGATTAGATAGTGCCAGGGCGCAATGCTCGGCTGGCCTGATATAGATAGTGAACCTTATTTTGGTTGAGTGCCAGAACTAGATCTTTGGTCAAGATCGCAGCTCTACCCATCCTAAGGATCAAATCTTTACCAATGATGATAGAGTGTCCCGAACCCGGGCTCTAAGAAATCCAGTGAAGCAAAAGAGGAATAGATTTTTTGGAGAATTCTCCAAGTTTGTGATCCCTACGGCATTAAAATCTCAACCAATCTCAGCCATCTAGTAAGATACCCAAAAGGTAGATACTTATATTTTTATAACTCATTTCGGATCCACTTTCATCAAAACTCTCGAGGAGGGTGTTGGTCCTCAAAGGCCACAATAGCTATTACATATTTTTCAACCCCAACCACCAAACATTTTGGTCGTGCAATAAACTCCATTTGTACAAATGATAGCTATGGTTTTGTTTCCCCCATGTTTATAAGAAAGAGAAGACTAGTTGGCGAATCTAGTTGAGCACCGAAGATGGAATATGTGCCATAGTTAACTAATTGACAGGTTGGCCTTCCAAGAAGGTCTTTATCAGTACATAGCCTCCTCCAATTGAGATCCAACGATTGCATCATAGATTGATTCTCTTTTTAAATTTAGTAATGAGCCAATGCCATTCATCCACCCTATAGCAATCTGATTTTAAGAAATAACCCAAATACCTTAACCCTTCTGAGAGGGTTGCAAAGATGTACTGGAAAAACTGCTTTTCAATTCTCAGGGGTGTCCTCAGCTACCCATAGTGGAGAAAAATTAGGCTTTGGATATTAATCACTAGCCGGATGCTCGAAAAAGACACCCATAATTCTATGTATCTCCTGCCATTCATCCAATGAAGCTTTTGACATAATGATTATATCATCCACAAAAATAAAATGTAGAATATTTATAAGCATGCAAACCTTAATACTGTCAACTTGCCTTCGATTGTGGGATTTTTTAGGGAGAGGCCGAGTCTTCCATGTAAAGTATGAGAAAAGTAGAGACATATTGGAAAATACAGTCTCTGAGGCCTCTTCCACTTTGGAAGAAAATTTTCGACTCGCCATTGATCAAAATAGAAAAATTCTCTAAAGAGACATAGCCCATGATCCAATTAGTTGTAAGCATTTTGAAAACACCTTGGAGGAGTATTAGGTGGAGGAAATCCCAATTTATACAATTGTACGCCTTCCCAACCAGCTCATAAAAGAATAGAAAGAACTCCATTGTCCACCCATCAAGACCATGACTCTTGTCCTTGGTAAAACACTCATAACCTCAAGGACTTATGCACTGGTACAAGGCCTCTTTAGTGCATCAATTTCATCCTCATTGACGATTATTGGATAGAGTCTAACCAATTCGATCTGATCTATAATGGAAGTTTGCTTGTATCCTGAAAAAAGGATTTGAGGAAACACTGTGTTGTTTCCTTTATGTTATCCTTCCCTGAATATACATAGGTTGAATCATCCTTTATTTCCCATAAATTATTTTTGTTTATTCTATGGCTAGCATAGCGGTGGAGAATTTTGGTATTGTTGTCACCACTTTTGATCCAGATTGCTCTTCTTTTAATAGCAGCTCCTCTTAACAATGTTCCTCTCCATGAGAGAACTAACAACTTGAGAAAGATCCTCCTCCCAACACATGACTAGGGAAGAGTAGAAAACCACTTAACCAAGAGATGCCAAGAGATGCAGAGATAAACCAAGAACCTCCATGACATCACCTCCTAGTTGCAATAGCATCTCCCTTTGAGACTTGTGTACTTCCTCTTTTTAGCTGCAAAGCTAGTGTGTATGTGTGTGTCCAAGTGACGTGCTAGCCTCCTTTATAAATATTAGTATGGCTTCCCTTAATTAGGTCTAGACCGACCTGTCACTTTAATACAGCACAATTTACATTTAATTGTCAAGGCTCAATAGGGCGACTTTATAAAGGCACAATAGGGATCTAATTAACAAAGACAATATAATAATATTCTTTAGAGTTTTGTCTTGGTCAAAATGCACAATAAGGATATCTTCGAAGCTACTCAATCTTCAGCAAAAAGAGCTCATGTCTTCCTAGCTTCCTAATCTCAACAACAAACTCCAATTGAAGGAGAAGAAACTACACACATCTCCTTTGTTGTCCAAGATCTCTAACTTTGAATATTAGTGACAAAAGATACCCCATACGTTTCATTTTCTAGCAACCATATTGAAACCCTAACCTTGATTCTATAAGAATCTAGCTCATGGTATAATGCCTCAATCTCTGCGTTGTAAATATGATACGAGGGTGTTGCAAGAAAATCTGCCCACATCAACTAAACCCTTCTTGGTGGTCTAGACATGTTCACTTGTTTTGAGCATCCTCGGAGAAAGTTGGTGCATATTCTCTTGCCCCGAAACAACTATGAAGTGAAATTGGATGCCACATACCATTATGATACTTCTTTGTAGGAGAGATGTCATCTGGAACATTAATCATCATGGCTTAATTGAAGGAGTTGAATGAAGGTGTAATCCATTGGAATATGGAAGCACCTAGGTATCGTCATTAATTAAAATAGGTTTAATTTCTACATGGATTAGATGCTTGCTCAAGCATGTGTAGAATTTCTTCCATGATTCTAAGGGTCTCATTAATGGGTGAGTGAGTTACTAATGCCCATTAATATTCTACCATTACTCATTATATCAACTAAAGAATGAGTTAGTTAATTAGTACAAGATAACAGATGGTAGTTTCACTGAGAAATGCATTGAGCACTGCAACCAAAAAAATGACCGAAGTGGCATAGTGAGCATAGACTATAATAAGTGCTATATGATAGTGACAACATGTGCATACCTCAAATGTCTATTGGGATGAATAATTATTGTCATTTCTAGATAATTGATGAGTGTAGGTAAGAGCATTAAGGCTTGGCAACCTCTAGGAGACTGAGTTCCATATGCACAACTCATGGAAAAAACTAAGTCATTGAATAAGAAATCAAACTTTGCATAGGTATCCATGTTGGTGCAGTGGGGAGTAGGCTACAGTGGATATATTTATCTATGTAGCTAGCCAACATATATCTAAGATGTCGGGGTACCCATTGATCTTAGATTTTGCCCAAAGAAATATGAAACCTAGTAGTTTTCCCATAAATTAATAGATTCGATTTCATCCTCTAGTACTTTCTTGGGATTTACAATTGGTCTTTCTGCTGGATTCTTGGGTATAGTGAACGTGTCCTAACAATCATTGGTATAGTCTAAGCGAGTGTCTTTTTCATGACATTAATTTCTTCCCCTAGGCCTATCAAGATATTTTGGATGATATTTTTGTTGATGTAGACATCTAATATAGGACTACTTGGATCTAAGTACTTAGGGACAAATACTCTTCCTAGCATGAGGTCTACTAGTTGTCTTATCACATTAACTACAGGAGAAACCTTCTTCCTTCTTCTAGGTTTCTTAATGCATTCATCTTGGATGAATTATTTTTAAGTACGAACATTCTTAATGTCTTGTAGGTGATGAATTTTATTTGCATAAGTTTTTGAGTTCTCCTAGGAGGTCATTTTCTAAGGATGTGTATGCCTTCTTGGTGTCTAGCCTTCTAGGATATGGTGGAACTATTTTAGTGAGAGATTGTTATTGTGGAAGGGATTTCTCTCTCTCAAAGATTGTGTCTTTTATAGTTTTTTAGTGAGAGGAGGGGTTTTCATCACTTTCCCTGATCTTAGATTAATCTTTTGAAGATCCATAGAGTAGGCTTGGTATGCCATCTCATTTTTATACACTTCTTGTACCTACCTATTGTTTGGATTGGGAGCTAGTTGGGAGAGAAAATATGGTGTTTTTGGTACTTGTTGATTAGTGCTTATGAAATAATTGTTATGTTGTGGTGGAGGGGGGAGTAATGCTTATTGTTGATGGTTTGGAGGTATCCATCCCTATGGAGGGTTAGTACAATGATGGTTTTGTATTGGAGGTTGGGATGGAAATGATTGATATGAGGGATTGAAAGGTTGAGGCTAATTTTGATATTTCCATTGATTTGCATGGGCCAAATAGGCTACATTAGGGGACTACAAAGGTTGAGTATGCATTTGTGAAATCATTGTATTCTTTGGTTGATGAATCATAGTAGCTACACGTTGTATTCAATCCCATGATACACAACATTGAGACCTCACAACGAAGGACATTTTTTAGGTTGATGCTTCTCTTCACAAATTGCACAAGTTACTATAGTGTTGAGTGGGCATTCATTTTTCTAAGAAGATTATTTTCATTTAAGAAAAAAATAGCTATATCTCTTTCTATTTCTTATTTCAGCTTCTTTATCTACAATGTATCCATGTACATGGCTAATGAGTCTAATTTATTTTTAGTAATATTTGTAGAGTTAGGTGATTATGTTACCCTATTTTTTTCGTTCCTTCCCATCTTCCCATGTATGAATGTAGATTAGTTTTTTTAATCACTTTCTTGTTTCAAAGCCTAATTGGAAGATGTCCTCATTTTCGAGGAGTTTCAAGATATCCATGAGTTCCTCTCTTACCCCTATCAAGAAGGCAAGTTTGAGTGAGTTTTCATCCGATGTGAAACTATGATCTCTTTTGTAACTGGGTTGGAAACTTTCCTCATAGTCTTCCAAATATTCATTCACTGCTTGGATCATTTTGAAGATATTGTCTCTTGTGTCCCTAGCCTTGCAGTAGTCCCTATAATTGTCAATGAAGGTTTTTCTTCATTTGTTCCCAGCTTCTAATGTTGTTTCCTCCTATAATCATGAACCATGTCAACACTGATTCCTTCAGAGTAGAGATAAAGAGCTTGATCGTCTGATTATTTCTCGTGAAAATCTGATGAGTCCTTTCATCGTATCCAAATGCACAGACTGCCGCATTTCTGATTTCAGTACAATTTGGATCTTCCAAAGATTCCCCTGTAACAATGCTGCTGACATTGACACTGTAAATCCATCGCGATCCCGATCGTGCGAGCCGGTGGCAAAGAGAAATGAGAATAAGCTGAACTCTGGGCGATCTACAAGCGGGTGGTCTTCAAGTGTCACCAAAACCTCACCTCGTAGATTACAAACGTGAACTGTTCTGAAATCGGTGTAGCAGATAAACTGAGATAAACTGCACGAATATTTGTATTTCTTATCCTTATTGAAGCAGGGTTTTCACTACATATCTCCCCCACTTCAATCTGCGATTGATAACATAACCAATTATTGTTTCTGCCATAGCTGTGAATTCTATGATCTCTTGACTTCGCCGAGGAGAAACATTTTCTTTGGTACTCTGTTGATTTTGGAATAAATTTTCAACTGAACTCCTGCCCTTCCATTTCTTTCACTCGAAGGAATTTCCTCATACATCACCATGTCCATATTTCCTGGACTTAAAAGACATTTAAGATATGAATCAATAGGTATGCCACCTGAACCAATATGTGTGTGAACTAGATCTGGTATTGCAAACAACACTCTGTACTCTTTTAATTCACAAAACTTGAATTTATGATCGGTGAAATTGTGAATTATGGCTCTACAAATTGGAATATCAAAACCCCATTTTAGTATGTTGGACTCTCCATGAAAAAAACCCTGGACTCTAGACATCGTCCTTCTTACTATAGCTGGAATTTGAGACTTACTATCTCTACGGTGTCCCATCCCGTCACGTAAGCTCATCAGTGAGATACACTATTAAAATGAATTATCATTAGAGTTGTAGCAGAATGATTTGATAAACCCCCTCACCGTGGTAACAAGGGGCATCTATGAATGGCGGCGGTGAGATTTGAATCCATGTTGCACGAATACCACCATATCGGCTATAGGAATGGACAACAAGTATCAGTCATCGCTAGCGACCGCAGGCGTGTAAGCCGCATCAATGGGCAATGATCTTCTTCTTAACGGGATGGTTTCTTGGCCTCTTCCTCTTAAGCCTGATTACGCCATGTCTCCATTGTTGTAGCCAAAAAGAAAACAAAGAATCCTGCGACTCGATACCACTCTGGCCTTAATCATCTCAAGACGATCGGCTCCTGAGAATCTTCCTCTAAACTTCGGTAGAAGAACTTCAAAGGTCCCTGGTATTCCACTGGCCGGGGGAATTTTCCTTACCCACAACACTCTTCAAGTGACCTCCCTTCAAAATTGGGAAATGCGGTTGTAATTTCGCGGTTCCTATGGTTTCGCGGCGTTCCTGCTTCCACGATTCCACGAAGCCGATCTTGAGTCAATGTTGACTTCTCATCACTATCGAAATTTCTCCCTGCTCGAGGAAATGGCTACTTTCAGCGATGTCAACAAGTGGAATTTCAATCTCGCGATACCCGACCTGGCGAATCTCCGGTATTGTACCGCACATCGACTTCCACACTACGATTTCTCTGCGTACACTCGGGAGCAAATCGAGGAAATCCGTATCGAGGATATCGCGATTCTCGTTTCCACCAAATTCCGCGGACCTTTCCAAGTCCGATCCCCAAATTGCAATGCCACGGTGTTGTAATAGAGCTCGCGGCGAGACCCAACCTTCGACACTTGTCCACCACTGGATATTAAACCCGATTAGAATCGCGAATGTAATTACAACAAAGCGAGAGTCCCTGTAATCACTGCGGAAATCGAGAATGCCGAACCCCGACCTCGAGGATCTTTCATGCGCCCGTATCCCCTATAATCAATGGCTCGATGTTTCTGGAAATTGCTAATGTATTTCAAGTGCAAGGCTCTGTCTCAGATCCCCGATCTCAGATTCCGTTATGGGATCTCTTGCCAGCGTCCTGTTTGATTAATGGTTGAGATCCTTTCGGGAATTCGCGTATCGCAATGTCTTCCTATGAGAGTTTAGCGATCCCAGAAACCCCGATCTTCCGATGAGTCAAATCCTGATGACTCCACCGAATCACTCTTGCTTTCGCTAGGCTTAAATCGTACAGCTCTGGAATCTAAGCGGTGGGATTTAAGTCGATCTCCTTCGGTGGATCGGCCGTTGATTCCTCTTTCTTAAAGATCTCTTGGAAAAGACTAAGTTTCTCTTCTCAGAGCTTATCCTCTGACAACTGCACTTCCCTCTAATGTTCGAATTTTCCTCGACCTGCGGACCTCATTGTTCTCTTTCAATAATATCAGAAGGTGCTATATCACGAGCTTTTCACTCGACTCCTTGAGGAGGACTTGTACCTCCTCGCTCGATGGTTAACAACTTCCTCAAGTCTTTAAGATCCTTCGGACTCTGCTGCTAAGCTAAACAACGATCTTTGATCTTCCTTTGCTTAGATTTAGGGGTCAGACTTCTCCTTTCTTTGCACCTCTCTTGCGGCTTAGGCGATCCAAATCAACTACGGGAAAATAGAACAAAAAGTTCAACTCTTTGAGCCTTCATCGGCCCTCCTTGCGGATGGAGCTAAGCTGCATATGCGAGAGATCATCGGCTTAGATAGAAACAATTGAAACTTCTCTGGACTTCGGTTTAAAACTGAAATCACATGCACAACATATACAAAAGAAAATGCATACAAAGAAACAAGCATTCATGAGCACATCATCAACACAGAGAAATAAAACCAGCCATGAATTTAAATCAGAACTTCATTCTATTAATTCAACATCTATACATGGGTGTTCTTCTGAAATCTTCTCTCCTTGCTCCTCTCTACGAATGCTTGATTCTAATCTTACAATGATACATCGAGGAATTGTCTATATCACATTTCCCTCCTGCACTCTAAAGCGTCTAATCTGGAAATAAAAATCTATCTACTTGCCTTAAATCTATTAATTGCCTCTATCTATTTCAGACAAGCATGGCTAGAGGTCTGATACAATACAAAAGGTTCTCTCTATAAATGGTGCATTTATACATTTATACAAAAGGTGCATTTATAGAAAAGGTGCTCTCTATAAATGGTGCATTTATAAAGGTGATCTCGATCGTGCGAGCCAGAGAAATCCATGGCAAAGAGAAATGAGAATATCCTGTGAATCAGAAATGTAAGAATACCCGAACAAGCTGGCGTAGCTGAACTCTGGGCGATCTACAAGCGGGTGGTCTTCAAGTGTCACCAAAATCTCACCTCGTAGATTACAAATGTGAATTGTTCTGAAATCGGTGTAGTAGATAAACTGAGATAAACTGCACGAATATTTGTATTTCTTATCCTTATTGAAGCAGGGTTTTCACTACATATCTTTCCCACTTCAATCTGCGATTGATAACCTTGCATAACCAGTGTATTTCTGCCACATAGCACAACAAATTCTATGATCTCTTGACTACGCCGAGGGAGAAACATTTCTTTTAGGTACTTTCGTTGAGTTTGGAATAAATTTTCAATGAATTCGCTTGCCCTTCCATTTCTTTCACTCAAAGAAATGGAAGGGCAGGAATTCCTGCATCACCATGTCCATATTTCCTGGACTTAAAAGACATGTAAGATATGAATCAATAGGTATGCCACCTGAACCAATATGTGTGTGAACTAGATCTGGTATTGCAAACAACACTCTGTACTCTTTTAATTCACAAAACTTGAATTTATGATCGGTGAAATTGTGAATTATGGCTCTACAAATTGGAATATCAAAACCCCATTTTAGTATGTTGGACTCTCCAGGAAAAACCTCCCTGGACTCTAGACATCGTCCTTCTTGTATAGCTGGAATTTCGAGACTTACTATCTCTGTGGTGTCCCATCATACGTCTCGCTCATCACGAATGCAGCTGATAAAATGAATTATCATGGGGTTAGCATAGCAGGCAGTTGATAAACCCTCACGATAGCTTAAAGGGGCATCTATATGGGGCGTGTGAGAGAGAAGCGGTGAGATTTGATCTCATGTTGCTGAAACCACCATATCATATGGAATGAACAAGTATAGGTGTCAACCCAGCGATCCGCAGGCGTGTAGCTTAACGTAATGGGCAATGGTCTTCTTAGCAAGATGGTTTCTTCCTTGGCCTCTTCCTCATGCACCAAACGGTGCGCCCATGTCTCCCATTGTTGGCAGCCAAAAGAAAACAAAAGGAATACACAGCTCGATACCACTCACGACACAACCGCGCTCCTCGAACGCGATGGCTCCTCGGGGATATTCCTCTAAACTTTCGGGCGAAGAACTTTAAAGGTCCTCGTATTCACGATTAAATTTTCCTTACCCACAACACTCTTCAAGTGACCTCCCTTCCAAAATCGGGAAATCGGATTTCACGCCAGAATTTCAGCAGTTCCTATGGTTATGGCGTTCCTACTTCGATTCCACCGGAAACCCGATGCGAGGAATTGTGTTGACTTCTCCTCCACTACTCCAATTTCTCCCTATTCGAGGAATGCTTCCTACGCGGCGATATCCCAACAAATTAATTTCCAATCTAGATACCGACCAGCGAATCTCAGGTATTAATACGCAATCGACTTCCCGCGATTTTCCTCTGCATTACACTCCGGTAAATCAGGAAATCAGGTAATGGGATGTCAGCGATTCTCGTTTCACAAATTCCGCGGACCTTTACAAGTCAGATCCCAGTGCAATGCCGCATTTGTCGACTCATGCCAAGACCCAACCTTTCGACACTTGTCCACCACTAGGGCCTTAAACCCGGTCGGGAAATCGCGAATCGCAATTACAACAAGCGAGAGTCCTGTCGCAGAATATCGAAATGCGGATTGGAGCCTCGGGATCTCGTGCCACGTATCCCCACTATAATCAATGGCTCTGATGTTCTCGGGAAATTGCTAATCACGATTTCAGCGCAGGCTCTGGCGTCTCGAATCGATCTCACGATTCGATCCTTGGGATCTCTCCCGCATCCACTGTTGCTGATCAATGGTTGAGATCCTTTGAAGTCAGTATAATGTCTTCCTATGAGAGTTTAGCGATCGCAGAAACCCCGATCTTCCGATGAATTGAGGTCGATGGCTCCTGACTCCTTCTCTTGCTTTCGCTAGGCTTAAATCACAATGCAACCTCTCAGGGATCTAGCGGTGTTTGGCGGATTCGTCGATCTCCTTGATCGACCATTGATTCCTCTTCCTTAAATATCTCTTGGAAATGACAAAGTTTATCTTCTCAGAGCTTATCCTCTGACAATTGCACTTCCTTCTAATGTTCGAATTTGCCTCGACACATACCTCCTGTGTTCTCTTTCAATAATATCAAGAAGGTGCTATATCTCCTGAGATTTTCACTCTGACCATGCGAGGACATGCCGCACCTCCTCCGCATTTCGTCCGTCCTTAGCTTCCTCAAGTGATGAATCGCCGGACTCTCCACACTTTCATTGCGTGACAATCTTTGATCTTCCTTTGCTTAGATTTAGGACTGAGACTTCTCCTTTAGCCTGCACCTCTCTTGCACGGCTTGTGATCAAGTCAACTTCTAGGAAAATAAGAACAAAAGTTCAACTACCGAGCCTTCATCAACGCACTCCATGCAGATGAATTCAATTGCACACCTTGCAAGAATCTCTGGCTTAGATAAGAGAGAAACAATTGAACTTTATTCTCTCTCGAACGGTTAAAGCCACATGAAATCATATGCGCAACATATACAAAGAAAATGCATAACGAGAAAACAAACATTCAAGAGCACAAAATCAACCGCAGAGAAATAACACCAGACATGAGTTTGAATTAGAACTTCATTCTATTAATTCAACATCTATACATGGGTGTTCTTCACAATCTTCTCTGCTTGCTCTCTCTTCCTACTCCTGAATGAATGATTCTGAATAATAATACAATGATACAATTAGGGTGTCTATATCACGTTTCCTCCTTCCATCTAATCTAATCTGGAAATAAAAATCTATCTACCTGCCTTAAATCTATTAATTGCCTCCTATCTAATTCGGACAAGAGCGTAAGGCTCGAGGTATGCAATACAAAGGTGCTCTTTTATAAATGGTGCATTTATACATTGCCGCATCATCTTGAATAAGAATTCAAAAAGTTCGGTTGGACTTGTCCATTTGTTCAACATCTTCCACGTTGGCTTACTGTCTTGGGCGATGCTCCTTGATAAGTTGGCGATGCTCTTGCATCAAAGATGAAATGTAGAAAATTAAATTAGCTTTGAGAATATATACTTTGTATTTATAAATTTTGTATGGTTATTATTGAGATTGAGTTTTTCTAATAGTGGTATGCTATTTTCATGCAAATATAATGCATACATTCACATTAGTGCAGTGTTGAGTACCCAAATGATGGAATTTCCTTAAAAGAATTGTACAATTATAAAGAAAGCATTTTTCTTATTGCACTATTATTTTCAAAATTTATAATGTTAAATTTCTATTTTTTAAATCATGAAAGTCATTATAGCCCTAAAATTAGGAGGCCATCTATTAGTGCACAACCTAAAATGTAACATAATCAAAACAATTTTTTTTAGATTGTAGATATCAATTTATACTAGTGCAATGCATAACTTTTTTAAAAAATGGGTAAGGCAATAAAAGTTATAGCGAGAACAAAATATGTATGTATTTTAAGTTTCCATATATGTCAAGACCAAAAATAAATTAAAAATATGACAATATATATTATTTTAAACTGTATATTGAGATGGCCATGCTCAACTCTATTTTTCATGTTATTTGTGTAGCCTATACAAAATAACTTTGAAAATATAAATATCTAGAGCCATTCAACAAAAATGAAGATGGTTTTGATGTATTACAACCAAGTTAGACAACACATATTATGTATGTGTCAATTCCATAAAAAATGAATTGAAGGAATGCTGCATACTATAGAGTGTGTTATTGTGTTGTAAAGTGTGTTCCTATTCCTAGAATGTGCACATGCTATTAAAAATGTGCACATGGTATTCCTATCTTCTTTAATCAATAATAATTTATTGATTATATTAGTCATTCATTTAAATGAGCAATTTAATAATTTATTTTCTTATATTAATTCATCTATTTATAATATAATTTTCCAACTGCCACTTCTTAATGCCTTTGTCTAGCTGTTCTAAGAAATGGCTTTTTAGCGTGGTGATATAAATTTACATGAAATACTATCTTTTGTTGTTCAAAATCTATTTATGAATGTAGAAATGGATTTTCTTTAATTTTCTTAATTAAGTGGTCATCTAATGATTTATTGATTATATTTATTCATTCATTTTAGATGTCATCTAATAATTTATTTATTATATAATTTCCCAAAGGCTACTTCTTGATTTTGTTTAATTTATATCATCAACACTATTTTCTAACATTAGCGGTTTGGCTTGACTTCCTCATGATGGTAGAGTGTCCACTTCTTCAAAAACTATGACAATTTATTTTTATAAAATTTAAAAATATAAAGAAACAAACTTTGTTTTGTAAAAAAAATGTTGAGTTGTCACTTATTAACTCTCTAAAGTGAATGCAACTTAATGATAGGTTTCTCATGAGGAGTTAGAGATAATGCAAACATGGAAAAACAATGACATGTTAACCTAGAGGGATTATTTGAGTTACTTTCACAATGAATTTGAATATGGTATAAAAAGATGAAATGTAGAAAATTAAATTAGCTTTGAGAATATATACTTTGTATTTATAAAATTTTGTATGGTTGTGTGAAATTAGAGTTTTTCTAGCAATGGTATATAATGCATGCATTCAAAATATAATGCATGCATTCATATTAGTGGAGTGGTAGTACCTAAATGATGGAATTTCCTTAAAAACAATTTTACAATTATAAAGAAAACATTGTTCTTGTGAGTGACTATTTTTAAAATTTATAATGTTAACTTTCTATTTTATTTTTTAAAATCATGAAAGTCATTATAGCCCTAAAATTAGGAGGCCGTCTATTAGTGCACAACCTAAAGCTCTTAACATAGTAAACAATGAATTTTTTTGGGTGCTTAGATCAGTCTATACTAGTGCAATGTATAAATTTTCAAAAAATGGGTAAGGCAATAAAGCTATGGCATGGATAAAAGATGTATGGTGCAGTTTCCATATATGTCAAGATAAAAATGAATTAAAAAGTGTTGAGTGAGAATTCATTTCTAGTATCTACAATGTATCCATCTACATGGCTAATTAGTCTAATTTATTTTTAGGAAGATTTGTAGAGTTCGGTGACTATGTTACCATACCTTTTTCATTCCTTCCCATCTTCCATGTAGATATGGAGTAGTTTTTAAATACTTTCTTGATACATTCAAAATACAATTGGAAGATGTCCTCATTTCCAAGGATTTTCAAGATATCCAAGTCTTCTCTTACCCCTCTAAGTAAGAAAATTTTTAGTGAGTTTTCATCCAATGTGAAACTATGATCTCTTTTGTAACTATGTTGGAACCTTTCCTCATGAAATGGAAAATGATACATTCACTCATTGGATCATTTGAAGATATTGTCTCTTGTGTCCCTAACCTTGCAGTAGTCCCTATAATTGTCATTCATTTGGTCCCAACTTCTAATGTTGTTTCCTCCTATAATCATGAACCATGTCAACATTGATTCCTTTAGTGTAGAGATAAAGAACTTGATCTTCTTATCATGAGATGCATAATCATAAGTTCTGTGAACAAATTAAAACTCAAAAAGTAAAGTGTCATGGTCTTATGAAGTAAGGCCATGGAAGTGAGGAACATAGAAGGGTTGGTATTGTCCATTTTGGTTTCTCCATTGGTTCCCTAATGGGGAAATCAAATATTTCATATTGTTGGTCTCCATCCTCAACCATGGTATGGTGAGATGGATTTCCTCCTCCTTATTTTGAGTAATTTATAAAAACACCTTCTCCCTCTTGGGGTAAGTCCCCAAATTGTTCAATGATTTGTTGGATGTCTTTGACACAATATAATTGTTGTTGTTCTTGATTGGTTGTACTTGTTTCAAGAGTTTAAATTATTAATAAAATCTCCCAAATATATCTCTAGTTCAATGCATGCAATCTAATGAGTTTTTTTAATTTTTTCTTTAGTAAAAAAATGTGATATATGTAGTCTTTTGCACCTCTTGGACAATGGAACCAAAAAGTGATGAGCCAAAGAATTTCAACAATGATGTTGAATTGCTCAACTTAACTTTAAATTATCAACCTAGAAACATGCTATTTTGATGAGGTACTCTGAAGTATGTGTGAAAACTACACAAGGACACCTATATACATACAAACGAGACATGCTTATAGCTTTAGGAATGCAAGAACTACTTAACAACAAGAATGATAAAATGTGAAGAGGGGAAATAAAATGAAAGTTGGAAATAACATGCTACAAAATGATTGTGTTGTTGGAAAGACAGAATTGAAAGTGACTACAAAGTAAATTTAAAATCATCTTGCAAAATCTATTGATAAAGTGACCAATCCTACTATTTTTTTTCTTTTTCTTTTTTTTTTTTTTCCCATAGAAAAATTCTCTTTATATTCATATTGAAATATAAAAGTTCACATAACAGTCTTTTACATAAAAAAGGAACACATGGCTACCTATAGTTATTCAATACATTGTTGCCTATAGCTATTCAAAACATTTCTTTGGAAAAATGATATGTGACCTCTTTGTTGTATCCCCATATATATCATAAAGTCCCAAAGATTAAATTTTTTTAAAAGGCTATCACTTAGCTTGAACATCATGTAACCAAAAAACATCTCCTACAAATGGACAAAGCCACCCTTTCTAATATAGACTTAATATAAACTTAAAAACATAATTGGGACCTCATGACCCTCTTCACATAGATAGTATGCAATGTTCCGAGAGGATAAAATCATGAGTGCTCATAGGTAGTATGCAATGTATCCAGGATGCATCATGAGTGCTTGCTTTGATAACTAATATGCCTCTTGGTTATCTTCTCTATAAACATGGCCAAAGGATCTGGCCCTGAAAATATTGATGATATATGTTATCCTTTCCTTCCAACACTCCAAGGTGACCACCTGTAGAGAAACTTTCCCGTTTAGCCAATATATGACTATTTTGGAGTCTCCTAGGACAATTATCTTAGATATAGATAGTTGAGAGGCCTGAGTTAGTAATGCCCAAACCCTCAGAAGTTCATCTCTGGTGTTTTTTCCAGATCCACAATTTATCATCCACTTATATGTTGCATGTTCATTGATCTTTATCACTCTGCCAGCTCCACTATGGTCATCATCTCTTTGTGATGCCCCATCAAACCATCCAACAATTTTATGCCCAGGAATAAATCCTTTAAGAGCTCTTGGGAATGGAATATGAATCTTCTTCTTATTTCCTTCCATAGCAGCCAACAATATGTAGACCACCTTCTGAATTGAAAGAATACCTGAATCAAATATGGCATATAGTTCCTTTCTATCCATAAGTACCAATAGATGTAAACATGTAGAGTTGGGAATGTTTGATTCTGTTCAAGCTAGATTTTGAAACACTCCAAAACTGTTGAACCACGCCACCTGGAAAAGTGAGGAATAACAAGTTCAATTTTATCCCATACTCATGAAGTGAAGGAAAAATCCACAAAAAGGTGGTTAACCTTCTCCCCATAATTCTTGAAAAGTTGACAAATGCCTGGTCCCACATGTCCTCTGTGTTGAAGATTGTCCCATGTGAGGACTTTGTTTTCTACAACCAACCAAACAAAGAGTTTGATTTTTACTGGGCAATCCCATTTCCACAACTTTTTCTTCCAACCTCCAACCTTAATAGTACATTGTTTTGTCATGATGGCATTGTAAATATTTTTAGCAATTAGATGGCTAGAGGAATCACCACCAATCCATATCAAAACATCATGTCTAGTCTGCAACTTAACACTCAAACCTATCAAATCCTTCCTGTACCCCTCCCATTCAAGCGCTAAATCACCTGATAGGCCCAAATCCTTGTTGTCAAGCCAAATGGATTAGATAGTTCCAGGGCGCAATGCTCGGCTGGCCTGATATAGACAGTGAACATTATTTTGGTTGAGTACCAGAACTAGATCTTCGGACAAGATCATCGCTCTGCCCATCCCCAGGATCAAATCTTTACCAATCATGACAGAGTGTCCCGAACCCGGCCTCTAAGCAATCCAGTGAAGCAAAAGAGGAACATATTTTTGGAGAATTCTCCAAGTTTGTGATCCCTGCGGCATTAAACTCTCAACCAATCTCAGCCATCTAGTAAGAGACCCAAAAGGTAGATACTTGTCTTTTATAACTCATTGCCAGATGCCACTTTTCATCAAAACTCTCCAGAGGGTGTTGGTCATCAAGGCCCTATAAAAACTGTAGATATTTTTCAACCCCCAACCACCAAACATTTTTGGTCATGCAATAAACTCCCATTGGTACAAATGATAGCTATGGTTTTGTTTCCCCCCTGTCTATAAGAAAGAGAAGACTAGTTGGCGATTCTAATTGAGCACCGAAGATGGAATATGTGCCATAGTTAACCAATAGACAGGTTGGCCTTCCAAGAAGGCCTTTATCAGTACATAGCCTCCTCCAATTGAGATCCAATGATTGCACCATAGATTGATTCTCTTTTTAAATTTAGTAATGAGCCAATGCCATTCATCCACCCTATAGCAGTCTGATTTTAAGAAATAACCCAAATACCTTAACCCTTCTGAGAGGGTTGCAAAGATGTACTGGAAAACTGATTTTAAATTCTCAGGGGTGTCCTCCGCTATCCCATAGTGGAGAAAAGTCGACTTTTGGATATTAATCACTAGCCCAGACGCTCCAAAAAAGACCCCCATAATTATATGAATCTCCTACCATTCCTCCAGAGAAGCTTTTGACATAATGATTATATCATCCACAAAAATAAAATGTAGAATATTTATAAGCATGGAAACCTTAATACCTGTCAACTTGCCTTCAATATGGGATTTTTTAAGGGAGAGGCTGAGTCCTTCCATCGCAAGTATGAAAAGTAGAGGCGACATTGGAAAGCCCTGTCTAAGGCCTCTTCCACTCTGGAAGAAATTTTTTTTCTCACCATTGATCAAAATAGAAAAAATCGCTAAAGAGACATAGCCCATGATCCAATTAGTTGTAAGCATGTTGAAAACACCTTGGAGGAGTATTAGGTGGAAGGAATCCCAATTTATACAATTGTACGCCTTCTTTAAATCAAGCCTTAGGATTATAGCTTGTAGCTTCTTCATCTTTATACTGTGCATGCACTCTTGGACTGTACCTATAGCATCTAAAATCTTCCTCCCTTTTAGAAACCCCAATTGTTCCTCAGACAAAGCCCGGGATAGTATTGGTGTAATCCTTTTTTCTAATACTTTTGAAATAATCTTGTAACACAAATTACAAAGTGCAATCGACCGAAAATATATAAAGGTTGAAGGACAACTGAATTTAGGAATAAGCGCGATAAAAGTCGAGTTTAGCACCATATTAATTGCTCCACTAACTCTTGATTCCTCCACAACATTGAGTAGGTCCTTCCCAACTAGCTCATAAAAGAATAGAAAGAACCCCATTGTCCACTCGTCGAGCCCTGGAATTTTTTCCTTGGAAAAACCTTTCATAACCTCAAGGACTTCTGCACCGGTACAAGGCCTCTTTAGTGTATCAACTTCATCCTCATTGACGATTCTTGGATAGAGTCTAACCAATTCGATCTGATCTATAATAGAAGTTTGCCCAATATCCTGAAAAAAGGATTTGAAGAAACACTGTGTTGTTTCCTTTATGTTATCCTTCCCTGAATGTACATAGGTTGAATCATCCTTTATTTCCCATAAATGTTTTTTGTTTATTCTATGGCTAGCAAAGCGGTGGAGAATTTTGGTATTGTTGTCACCACTTTTGATCCAGATTGCTCTTCTTTTTTAGCGCCAACGCTCCTCTTAACAATGCCTCTCTCCATGAGAGAACTAACAAAGCAGAAG
>SNQJ01S0061678.1:0-12523 GCA_010110895.2 Picea sitchensis | reverse complement strand
CCCAATCCAAACAATAGGTAGGTACAACAAGTGTATAAAAATGAGATGGCATACCAAGCCTACTCTATGGATCTTCAAAAGATCAATCTAAGATCAAGGAAAGTGATGAAAACCCCTCCTCTCACTAAAAAACTATAAAAGACAATCTTTGAGAGAGAGCAATCCCTTCCACAATAACAATCTCTCACTGAAATAGTTCCACCATATCCTAGAAGACTAGACACCAAGAGGGCATACACATCCTTATAAAATTACCTCCTAGGAGAATTCAAAAACCTATGTGTCAAAATTCATCACCTCCAAGACATTAATAATGTTCCTACTTAAAAATAATTCATCCAAGAGGAATGCATTAAGAAACCTAGAAGAAGGAAGAAGGTTTCTCCTATAGTTAATGTGATAAGACAACTAGTAGACCTCATTCTAGGAAGAGTATTTATCCCTAAGTACTTAGATCCAAGTAGTCCTATATTAGATGTCTACATCAACAAAAATATCATCCAAAATACCTTGATAGGCCTAGGGGAAGAAATTAATGTTATGAAAAAAGACACTATTCTTAGACTATACCTTCAATGATTGTTAGGACACAACTTCTATACTCCAACTAGCAAAAAAACCAATTGTAAATCCCAAGGAAGTACTAGAGGATGAAATGGAATCTATTAATTCATGGGAAAATCCAATAGATTTCATATTTCTTCAGACAAAATCTAAGATCAATGGGTACCCCGACATCTTAGATATACGTTGGCTAGCTACATAGATACATATATCCATTGTAGGGTAGGAAATATGACCATTTCCAATGGTCAATCTCAAAAGAAACTTGTCCTCCACCACTATACCAAGCTACTAATTGAAGAAGAAATCCCTATGTAGGTAGGACAATAAGAAGAGGAAAAATCATTTTAGACAAAAAGTATACCCTCTCCTTACCATTGAAACAACCTTGGCCATGAAAAACATAGATGAGGACACTTTCATCTCCAAATTCATAGAAAATGTGTACCTTGTTGCTATAAAATTGAAGTTTTTGATGACCATGAACAACAAAAACAATCTAATAATTTGATCTGTAATCAAGCGGCTTATAGCCCACTCACTTCACCAACATGGATACCTATGCAAAGTTTGATTTCTTATTCAATGACTCAGTTTTTTCCACGAGTTGTGCATATGGAGCTCAATCTCCTAGAGGTTGCCAAGCCTTAATGCTCTACCCTACACTCATCAATTATCTATAAATGACAATAATTATTCATCCCAATAGAAATTTGATGTATGCACATGTTGTCACTATCAGATAACATTTATTATAGTCTATGCTCACTATGCCACTTCGGTCATTTTGTTGGTTGCAGTGCTCAATGCATTTCTTATTGAAACTACCCTCTGCTATCTTGTACTAATTAAATAACGCATTCTTTAGTTGGTATAATGAGTAATGGTAGAATATTAATGGGCATTAGTAAATCACCCACCCATTAATGAGACCCTTAGAATCATGGAAGAAATTCTACACATGCTTGAGCAAGCAGCTAATCCATGTAGAAATTAAACCTATTTTAATTAATGACGATACCTAGGTGCTTCCATATTCCAATGGATTACACCTTCATTCACGTCCTTCAATTAAGACATGATGATTAATGTTCCAGATGGCATATCTCCTACAAAGAAGTATCATAATGGTCTGTGGAATCCAATTTCACATCATAGTTGTTTCGGGGCAAGAGAATATGCACCAACTTTCTCTAAGGATTCTCAAAATAAGTGAACATGTCTGGACCACCAGCAAAGGTTTAGTTGATGTAAGGGAGATTCTCCTTGCAACACCCTGGTACCATATTTACAACGTAGGAGATTGAGGCATTATACCATGAGCTAGATGCTTATAGAAACAAGGTTAGGGTTTCAATATGGTTGCTATAAAATGAAACGTATGGGGTATCTTTTGTCACTAATATTCACAGTTAGAGATCTTGGATAACAAAGGAGATGTGTGTAGTTTATTCTCCTTCAATTGGAGTTTGTTGTTGAGATTAAGAAGCTAGGAAGATGCGCATGAGCTCTTTTTTTGTTGAAGATTGAGTAGCTTCGGAAGATATCCTTATTGTATTTGACCAAGACAAATCCTAAAGAATATTATTATATTATCTTTGTTAATTAGGCCCTATTGTGCCTTTATAAAATTCGGCCCTATTGAGCCTTGACAATTAAATGTAAATTAAAAGGCTAAAGTGACAGGTTGTCCTAGACCTAATTTAGAGAGGCCATACTACTATTTATAAAGGAGGCTAGCACATCACTTGGACACACACATACACACTAGATTTGCAGCTAAGAAGAGGAAGTGCACAAGTCTCAAAGGGAGATGCTACTGTAACAAGGAGGTGATGTCATGGAGGTTCTTGGTTTATCTCTTGGGTATCTCTTGGTTAAGTGGTTCGCTACTCTTCCCTAGTCAAGGGTTAGAGGAGGATCTTCTGCTTTGTTAGTTCTCTCATGGAGAGAGGCATTGTTCTTGGTTGGTGGATCTATATTGAGGAAGTTTGCTTGGTTTTTCCTCTAGAGGGTTTTCCCAGGATAAATCTTGTGTATGTTGTGGATGTTATTCTTTCAGTGCTCCTTTATATGCAATTAATATGCTAATGGTTTATAAGTGAAATAACACTAATCTAATTAACTGGTTAAGACATAAAAAATCAACATGGTATTAGATTAGGCCTAAAAGAAAACATTTTCATAGAACATAAGAACTCACTGGAGAAGGTAAGGGATTAGGAAGACTCTCCTAACCCTAGCACACCTTTCCCCTAGAACAGTTTTTGGTTTTGGACAAATTTTAAAAATTAGGGTTTTTGCATACCAGGGTTTCTACATAAACCCTAAAAGGTGACGCCATCCACCTTGCTGGAGGATGGTGGGAAAAGTAATACCATATAGGAGATCACCCTAGGAGGGTGCACCTAGTCCTTATATTAAAATTCCAAAGTTTGAAGTTTGATAAATTAGGGTTATCTCATAAACCCCTAAGTTTGCAGTACGAGTTGAAGTTGCAGTACGAGTTGTAGTTGCAATATCAGTTATAGTTGCAGTTGTAGTTCCTTCGTGCCAATTCCTTCATGCTAGTTGTTGTTCCAGTTCTTTCATGCTAGTTGTTGTGCTTGTTGAAGCACCAGTTGCAGTACCAACACCAATTGCAATACCAGTTGCAGTGAAGGTCTGTGTGAAGTGTTGGGACTGTGTGAACTACCTCTAAATTACAAGTTGAAACACCTTTGAAGTTTGAAAGGTTCGTCATTACTTGTCTCTGTTGTCAGATGGTGCCACTAATTGATGATACTATCATAGGTATGTACTCAAATATATTTAAACGATATCATTATCTTAAGGGTATTTGTAGGAGAATGGATCTTTTGTCCAAACAAAAATCGTAGATCTAGAAGGATCTCAGATCCAGCACATAGGTTTGATTATTTTGATATGCCTCTATTTTTTATGGAAATATTGTGATCTTATGAACATCTAGTTTGTATTTTGATCTATTGAAGTTATGACTATCATACTAACCATTGGTCAAAATTAAAGTCAAAGTATTAGATTGATTAAGGTTGAGATTATAGAGTTTATTCTCTAACTCAAATTCCTGTCAAGAAATCATTTTATCTTAGTATAGAGGACAGGTTGAAGAGAACACTTTTCATCTTGAGTGAAGGAGACATGGAAGAAAAGAAACAACACTCATTCTTGAGGACAAGACTCCAAGTTCCAGGTTTGATTTATTAAGTTGATAAGATTCAAATTTTCACATATCAAGTTTGATAACTGCCACATTACATGTAAACACTATAGTTGTGATAGAAATATTTGAATTTTTTTATTATTTAATACTTGGTAGCATGTGAGCACTATTGAGATAAATGCTTATTGTAATCATTTACTAGATATAACTAGCATCTCCTGTAGGAGAAACTTCTTGTTATGTTTCCAGGTTACCATGGAGGAATGATTGATCACAACACTAGAAGAGTGTTTCTCTCATTTCTTATTATTGTATTTCTTACTTTTGACCATTGTTTCAGGTAGGTCACAAGTGATAGATTTGAAGGAGCTAATGTGATGATTGTTTTCACTATTGTTTTTATTATTATTATAAAGAGTATTATTCTTGTCTATTGTTTCTCCCTTGTTGTTCTTGTTCTGGGTAGGTCACGGGTGATAACCCTGAGGGAGCTATAGTGACAATTGCAGCAGGAAACATATTAAATGAGACATGGAGAAGACTATCGAATTTTTATACATGACTATATACATCCATGCACCGAAGAAGAAGAAGAAGAAGGCTCCAAAGATGAGAGAACAAATCCCTCTAGTGCATTTGATCACTCTTCAGATCAACAAGAAGAGTTAGTAGAGCCATAAGGGCCTACCCAAAATCATTGCAGTAACCAGGAAGAAACCAATATGGTCTCGGGACACTTTGTCGGATGAAAATTCATATAGCATTGACGAGCCATATCATGAGGAGTAGATGTCTCCACCAGTGGTGAGGAAGGAGGCCCCACCAAGTACCACCTCAGAAGGAGCTAGAGTTCAGAAGGAGTCAACCCTTAGGATCCAGTTAGGAGAAGCAACCTCCCCAAGGCCATTCATAGATATGTACAAAGCTTGATTTGTTTCCAGAGGATTCTCCCAACAAAAGGGAGAAGACTATGATGAGACACTTGCTCCAGTAATTAAAATAAGTATATATAGAACACACATGATTAATTAAAATAAGCTGACACAGTATGAGATACAGAGGGAGCGGGTATGAAAATCCATTTATTTGGGATTGAGTTATCTCCAGTGCCAGTTGGTGCAATACATGAGTTGGGCCATGGGGACATGACTATAATAGAATAATGAGTTACCTCCAGAGAAAGAGGATAAGCTACCCTCGGTGTCATTTATTGAGCCACTCTCAATTTCAGATGAAGTTGATGCTGTGATATACTAGAGGAGACACTCTTAGAGTTCAACAACCACAATGAGAATGGAACAATCATTCTTAGCTTTAGAGCAGTTGCAGGTGCAGATTCCCAATCCCAGAGGAACAGTTGCAGAGAGAGTAGAGGACATACTCTAAGGCAGTGAGACAAACAGTGCTTTGAAAAAAGCACATAGAGCTAACACATGATTGTGCAGATTTATTTGCAATTGAGCAAGTGTACCAGTTTTGAACAATGTGATGTGAAAAAAAAAATTGGTTCGAAGAACAAGAGGACATATATATGTTTTGCGATAAAATACATGTTCACCTAATTATGGAAAAACATGTGATGAGGTACCTAAAGGGTAAAATTGATTATGGACTCAGATATATCTCGGATTGTGAGATAAGACTACATGGATACACAAATTTAGTTTGGACAGGTAGTGTCACAAACTGGAAAAGTACAGCCAGATGTTGCTTCAGTTTGGTATCAACTGTGATCTCATGACTCAGTGAGAAGAAAACCTATATGGCACTCAGTTTCGCAGAGGCATAGTATGTGGAAGCATAGTCAACTTGTGGCTAAGCAGTGTGGCTTCAAAAGTTGATTACATAATTTTTTGATCTCGAGTTGGAGGAAACCTGTATCTTTTATGACAACCAAAGTTGCATAAATTCGTCAGTGAACCTAGTGTGTCATGAAAACTCCAAGCATATCAAGATCAAATATCACTATCTCTGGGATATGATACAAAAGGGAGCAGTAAGACTCAAGTGCATTTTTACCAATGAACATGTAGCAGATGTGTTGACCAAGCCCCTATCCAGAATTAAGTTTGAGTATTTTAGAAACAAGATTGGAGTGATCTAGAAAGATTTCCTTAGTAACGGGAAGTGATGTGTTTCCCATAAGCAAGATGTGATGAGATCCTTAGTAGAGGTACACTATCCCAGTATAGGTTGGTAAACCCAACGCAGACTGGTACACTACCCTAGCACAGGTTGGTAACTCCAACACAGGATGGTACGCTACCCTAGTGCAGAATGGAAACCCCAACGCAGGCTGGTACGCTACCACAGTGCAGGTTGGTAACCCCAACGAAGGATGGTACGCTACCCCAGCACAGGTTGGTAACCCCAACGCATGCTGGTACGCTACCCTAGTGTAGGTTGGTAACCCCAACGAAGGATGGTATGCTACCCCAACGCATGTTGGTACGCTACCCCAGTGCAGGTTGGTAACCCCAACGCAGGATGTTACTCTACTCCAGTGAAAGTGAAGAACTTCCTATGATATATAGATCTGTGATTGACAAAAAGACAATGACCAAGTATGCAGAAGCACTGAAGTAGTGATGATGACCATGACAAGAAGAATACCTTCCTTGCTAAGAGGGAGTGTTGAAGATTGCGTAGCTTCATAAGACATCCTTATTGTATTTGACCAAGACAAATTCTAAAGAATATTATTATATCATATTTGTTAATTAGGCCCTATTGTGCCTTTGTAAAAGTCATCCCTATTGAGCCTCGACAATTAAATGTAAATTAAAATGGTAAAGTGATAGGTCGACCCAAACCTAATTTAGGGAGGCCAGACTACTATTTATAAAGGAGGCTAGTGCCTCACTTGGACACACACATACACACTAGCTATGTAGCTAGGAAGAGGAAGTGTGCAAGTCTCAGAGGGACATGCTACTGTAGCTAGGAGGTGATGTCATGGAGTTTCTTGGTTTATCTCTTGGGTATATCTTGGTTAAGTGGTGCACTACTCTTCCCTAGTCAAGKGTTAKACRAGGATCTTATGCTTTGTTAGTTCTCTCATGTAGAGAGGCATCGTTCTTGGTTGGTGGATCTATATTGAGGAATTTTGTTGGGTTTTTCCCCTAGAAGGTTTTCCCAAGATAAATCTTGTGTATATTGTGGATGTTATTCTTTCAGTGATCCTTTATATGTAGTTATTGTGCTAATGGTTTATAAGTAAAAGAACACTAATCTAATTAACTGCTTAAGACATAAAAAAATCAACATTGTTTAGGCATGGCTCACATGTATATTTTGAACAACAAGTAATAGGTGCCTAAGGCCTCTCCTCAAGGAACAATTCACATGTAGAGAGTGTATCCAACAAGAAGGTGTGTGTGGAGTCTCATGAGAACTAGGGTTTATGCTCACATTAATGCAACATAGAAGACGTGAGTGCAACAACATTGAGTGATAGGGTTTAGACATAGGGAGCATTGAGAAACTAGTATAAGTCATTGGTAGCATGGGATAGTAAGTAGATATCATGGGTGCTCCTATGAATTCCCAACACAGAAGGTACGACCCACTAGATAAATATAAACACTCATGGAAAGGAAAAATGCCCATCAACAAGTGAAACGCACCCCAACAAGCAAATGGACACTTAAAAAATATATTTGACACCCAAAAGAGATGAAAATGTGCCAGAAACCAATTAAAAGTCCAACAAAAAAGATACATGCTCAATGGAGATGAAAAAACATGAGTGGGCACTTCAGTTCACTAGCTAGACAAAGAGAATTCTCCCATAGAGAGTGTTGATGTTTTGGTAGTAGCGGGAGGTATTCCCTCTTGGACAACTTTTCTTAGAGAAGAAGAAGATTCTAGAAGTCAAAGGTAGACCATTGAACATTTGAATAACACCCCAGAAGAGAATACATGCCATAAGAAAATAATAAAGAAGAAATATACTTTCCAGGAAGAGAAGTCGACCCACAGAAAAATAATAAAGTGGAAATACAATTTCCAGGAAGAGAATTCAACCCACACAAATAATAAAGTAAATATGAAGAACCAGAATAAGAAGTCATCCCCATATAAGCACCCAAATTAGTATAAATACAAGTCTGTATCATTTCATTTGTACAATCAAACAATCCTCCTTTTGTACTGCACACTAGGAAGCTAGCAGTTGTAGATGTGGTAGTTTCACTATTTCTGGTTTCTGGTTCTCTTGGAGAGTGCGCCCCACCTGGGGAAGGATATTCTTGGTGGCTCTTGGTGATCTCTCTTGTGAGCTACCTCTGGAAGAGTTTCACTAAGGTTTTGTTGTGTTGCCCAGTTGCTTCATGCCAGTTGTAGTTGCAATTACAGTTGTAGTTGCAGTTACAATTAGAATTGTGGTTTCAATTGTAGTTACACTTATAGATTTAGGTACAGTTGGAGTTACCAATTGTTCAAGTTCTGTGGTGCACTATCCTTCTCTAGTGATACACCTATCTTGTGCCAGTTTTGTGGTTCTCAGCAGTTGTCTACCCTTGCTAGGGTTTGAAAAGAACAAGAGATAAGTATTTGTTATCAAGGTTTCTTCATTGTTGGATTGATATTGTGGATATGGTTGTATTATCAGAAATATTCTCTAAGAAAATTTGGTTGGGTTTTTCCCCGAGTTTGGGGTTTTCCTAGGAAAAATATTTGTGGCTTCTTCTGCTTGTTTATCTATTTCTTATACATTTAAGTATGTGGTTATTGAATGTTAAAACAAGATCTAAAATACTCTAGAATTTTTTTTTCTATTGAAAACTAATGAAAATCTAACATGGTTTCAGAGCTGGTTACCTTCAAAACAGTCTAACCGTTGGAAGGAAGATCCTGAGATTTGCCACATTGTTGAGATTTTCCATTGCACAGTTTTCTTTATCAAGCTCATTGAGAACTTATTATAAATTTGTTTGGGAAAAAATCCACCACTGATCAACTTTCCCTACTCTAGTGCACCTACTGCACTTCTGTTATTAACATTACATCAAAATTATTTTTTTAGGGTTTTAGGCTTGTTGACATTTTCTTAGATATTGAACCTTCTGCTTTAAATTTCTAACTTTTTATTGTTGATGTAATGTCTAATATTAGAAGATAATATGGATAGTGTTACAAATCTCAGAGGTATGCACTTATATGTGTTTTCAATCTATATCATTTAGTAGAGCATGAGAGTGTTTGTAGGAAATGTACACTTGGAAAAAGGACCTTGTCCAAGTAGTGACAATATATCCAAATGGATCTTAGATCTAGTGCAATCAAAGGAATCCCAAGAGTTGGAGGAAACAATGATGATTTCTCCTACAACATATGACAACTCAAATGGGACAAGAAACAACTAGAATTCATGTTTGCATATCAGGTTTGATATTTTATATTGCTGCAGCTTAAGTAAATATTGTAACTATAACAATAGTCTTTAGAGTTCTATAAATGCTGAGTAATTTTGGTTTGTAACACTTGAATATTGTTAGTACAATGATCAACATGTACTAATGATGCACTTATTTACAAAATGAAATTGATCTATTTTAGGAGATGTTATTGGTTGTTGACTCTGTCCCAGGAAGGTTATCTTGTTAAATTCCATGGAGGTTACTATGGAGATGTTGTTGTTCTTGTTTCTTGTTCCAGGACGGTTACTATGGAGGAATTATTGGTCATAACACTAGAAGAGTGTTGTTATTATTTCTTATTATTGTATTTTTTTTTGAATATTGTCCCTGGCAGGTCACATGTGATAGCTTTGAGAAGGAGCTACTGTGACGACCATTCCCTTTGTTGTTTTTTATTATTGTTCTTGTCATAAGAATGTTATTTTGGTATGCTATTTTTGCTTGTTGTTTCTCTTGTTCCGGGAAAGTCATAGGTGATATCTATGAGAGATATCTATAGTAATAGTTGTAGGAGGAAACAAATTAGATGGTATCTAGCCGAAACATAGAACAAACTATCTAGACATAGAGTTGTGTACATGACCATATACATCCATGTAAACGAAGAAGAATATGACAAAGTTAGAACCTTTTGGAAAGAAGGGTACTTTTACGAGATACAAAGTATCTCATATGGAGATTTATTATGAGGAGTAGAAGGCTCCAAAGGATGACCTTACATATCCCTCTAGTTCATTTGATCACTCTTTAGATCATTAGGAAGAGTTAGTAGAGCCAAAAGGGCCTACCTAGAAACATTGCAGTGATCAGGAAGAGACCAACATGGTCTCATGATATTTTGGAGGATGAAAACAACATGCATTTATATGGTAGTGATGATCCATATCACGAGGAGGAGCAGATGGTTCCACCAATAGTGAGGCAGGGGGGCCCACCAAGTATTATCTCAGAAGGAACATGATTTTAGAAGGAGTCAACCCTTAGGATCAAGTAGGGAGGATAAACCTCCCAGTACAATTAATGTGAGATCAAAATTCATAGGAAGTCAACACATGCAAAGGGAGCATATAGCTCCAAGATTATATAGACTCAGAGAGAGTTAATATTTAGAGGGCGCATGCAGACTCAGAGTGAGCTTGATATCAAATAGATTCATTTGACTCAGAGGAAGAAATGATCATTCATAACGGTTTCCCCCTCATATTCAGGTGGAAGAGAGACATCCTGACAAACAAGTGCCATGAGTTGAGGAGGTTAGATCGAAGCTTCAGAGGCTTCAAGGAGGTATGAGACCTCCTGGGAGGATTCCATTGTTTATGTAGACCTTGCTACAATGATAGAGGAGGAAGCCAATCAGAAGGATTGGGATATGGATTTTGCATCATTCACAAAGAGAGAAAGAGATTACATAAGTTTTCCATCTATGTGGCACTGATAAGTAAGATCATTGATTAAGAACCTTCCACTTATGAGGATGTTGATAAGAAGTAAGTGTGGAAGGATTCCATGATGGAAGAGTAACAATCCATCATGAATAATGATGTGGGGGAAGTGGTTCTGAGACTAGAAGGGAAGTCAGTGGTGACTTACAAGTGGATCTACAAGATTAAGCATGTTGCAGATGGCAACATAGAGAAGTATAAAGAAATATTTGTGGCTAGAGGATTCTCCCCATAAGAGGGAGAATATTATGATGAGACACTTGATCCAGTAGCTAGAAGAAGTGTACATAGAGCAACCACAAGAGACATGAGAAGGAGTCTCATGTCTACAAATTGAAGAAAGCTTTGTACAGGCTTAGGCATGCACCCAGGGCANATGAGAGTGTTTGCAGGAAATGTACACTTGGAAAAAGGACCTTGTCCAAGTAGTGACAATAGATCCAAATGGATCTTAGATCTAGTGCAATCAAAGGAATCCCAAGAGTTGGAGGAAACAATGATGATTTCTCCTACAACATATGACAACTCAAATGGGAAAAGAAACAAATAGAATCCATGTTTGCATATCAGGTTTGATATTTTATATTGCTGCAGCTTAAGTAAATGTTGTAACTATAACAATAGTCTTTAGAGTTCTATAACTGCTGAGTAATTTTGGTTTGTAACACTTGAATATTGTTAGTACAATGATCAACATGTACTAATGATGCACTTATTTACAAAATGAAATTGATCTCTTCTAGGAGATGTTATTGGTTGTTGACTATGTCCCAGGAAGGTTATCTTGTTAAATTCCATGGAGGTTACCATGGAGATGTTGTTGTTCTTGTTTCTTGTTCCAGGACGGTTACTATGGAGGAATTATTGGTCATAACACTAGAAGAGTGTTGTTATTATTTCTTATTATTGTATTTTGTTTTGAATATTGTCCCTGGCAGGTCACATGTGATAGCTCTGAGAAGGAGCTACTGTGACGATCATTCCCTTTCTTGTTTTTTATTATTGTTCTTGTCATAAGAATGTTATTCTAGTATGCTATTTTCCCTTGTTGTTTCTCTTGTTCCGGGTAAGTCATAGGTGATATCTATGAGAGATATCTATAGTAATAGTTGTAGGAGGCAACAGATTAGATGGTCTCTAGCCGAAACATGGAACAAACTATCTAGACATAGAGATGTGTACATGACCATATACATCCATGTAAACAAAGAAGAATAGGACAAAGTTAGAACCTTTTGGAATGAAGGGTACTTTTACGAGATACAAAGTATCTCATATGGAGATTTATTATGAGGAGTAGAAGGCTCCAAAGGATGACCTTACATATCCATCTAGTTAAGTTGATCACTCTTTAGATCATTAGGAAGAGTTAGTAGAGCCAGAAGGGCCTACCTAGAAACATTGCAGTGATCAAGAAGAGACCAACATGGTCTCGTGATATTTTGGAGGATGAAAAAAACATGCATTTATATGGTAGTGATGATCCATATCACGAGGAGGAGCAGATGGTTCCACCAATAGTGAGGCAGGGGGGGCCACCAAGTATTATCTCAGAAGGAACATGATTTTAGAAGGAGTCAACCCTTAGGATCTAGTAGGGAGGATAAACCTCCTAGTACAATTCATATGAGATCAAAATTCAGAGGAAGTCAACACATGCAAAGGGAGCATATAGCTCCAAGATTATATAGACTCAGAGGGAATTAAGCTTTAGAGGGAGCATGCAGACTCAGAGTGAGCTTGATATCAAAGAGATTCATTTGAATCAGAGGAAGAAATGATCATTCATAACTGTTTCCCCCTCATATTCAGGTGGAAGAGAGACATCCTGACAAACAAGTGCCATGAGTTGAGGAGGTTAGATCGAAGCTTCAGAGGCTTCAAGGAGGTATGAGACCTCCTGGGAGGATTCC